>CAVNYN010270587.1:0-15128 GCA_963692815.1 Nyctanthes arbor-tristis | reverse complement strand
AACAAAATAAAGGGTTTTGCTGATCTAGATTTAAAGGTTGGAGATGAAAGCGCAAAGAGTTGCAAAGGCTGGGGAGGTTTATTGGAATTTACCATATATCTCTTAGTGTTGTACGTTAGATTTTGAGATATTGTGTCCCCAATGTCACTTCTCGTTCCCAACCTTTCAATTTTCACCATTAACTCTTATCCAAATGACTATTATACCCTTGCATCTTTATTTTCACTACAGGTCCCCAATCTTTCTATTTTTATATAATTTTGTCTCCACTACTTTTTCGACATATAAGAGTTATAATCTTTCATATTTTGTCGTGTTATATCATCATTAACACTTTTCATATATAACATTGTAATTTTTACTATTAATACTATTAATTATTTAAATAGAAAATAAGAAATAATATAAAATATAAAGTCTACCAACTCTAACTCACTCCAATTAGGAATGGCAATAGGATGGGTATTACCCAATACCCGAGAGTACTGCCCCATTAAGTATCGGGGTGGGTACGGGGCGAAATTTTTCCCCCCGAAATCTTATCGGGGCGGGGACGGGTTTTGGCCGCCCCGACCGCCCCGCCCCTCCCCGATACCCTGTTTTTTTTTAAAAAATATTTTGTTCTCTATGAAATTTCGAAACTAGATGCCAAAGATGAAATTGACATGATACTTAGGATGTCTTTTCATATAGTTTTAATTCCATTTTTTCTATATTTTTTTAGTTATTTCTACAAGGCGGGTAACGAGTATTTTTTTGTACCCGCACCGAATCACCCCCGCCCCGTACCCGATTGAATCTGGTACGGAGCGGTATGGGGCGGGGGAAGGCATACCAGCCCCGAACCCGCCCCATTGCCATTCCTAACTCCAACACAACCAAATGACAGCAAGACAAAATCAGAAATAATGATAATAAAAAAATTAGATCTGTAACAGTTTCGATGGAGATTAAATTCGCGTCGAAGAATATAGTCGATCAAGTATCAGCGTGATGAATAAGATCTGATTATGTGATTTGCACACAAATCACATAGTGAATACGGACTGGGTAGATTGGTCCCAAAAAATTGATTTTTGATTTATAAAAAATAAATATAGTCATAATATTTTATTCTAATTTCATTTATTGTCTCTTTTTGTGTTTTTCACCTTAATTTGTTACCCATCTCAATCTGATATAATCAACCAACTGTGGATCCACAAAGAATTAGAATTAGCGTATTAAGGTTCATATCCGTTACGTGATATATGATGAATCAAACAATCTGATCTAATCCAATCTATTATACTGACTCTCAAATTGAAAACTTTTTAAAACAAATTAGGTATCAATCAAGTTTAATGTAGATCAAATTTTTTGTTATCACTACGGGCTAAGATAAGTAGAGTTCTTATTTTATATTGTTTTTTATTTTTCATTTAAATAATTAAAGGTATAATGATAATTTTAATAGGAATTTAATTTAGTAATTGAAAGGTTGAGGTCGGAAGATGTTATTAGGGACGTAATGCAACAAGAAATGAAATGTTAGAGATCCTATATGCCTAAAAAATAATAGAAGTAAAATTGAATAAAAATAGAAATATTGGGGACCTATCGTGGAAATAAAGATGTAAGGATATAATAGTCATTTAGATAATGACTAACGGTAAAAATTGAAAGGTTGGGGATGAAAAGTAATGTTGGAGATTAATGCGATAATAAATAAAAGGTTGGGGACTTAGAGGGATCTAAAAAAAGAATGGGGACAAAATTAATATAAAATTGAAAGGTTGGGGACCCAAAGTGAAAATTACCCTTAGTTTAATTAAAAATATGTCAGAATCAGAGAAACATTTTTCTAAAATATTTTTTTATAACTTCATGAATTCTATATATGCCTAGCTAGTTCATTAGGTGAATGATCATTGCTAACTATATTGATCTTCTTCTTTTCTGAGTTATATATGGTACAATGGAGAGCTATAAGGGACATGCAATGACTGGTGGAACTGGCCAAGGAAGCTACTCAAGAAATTCCTTAACTCAGGTATTAACTATATGGATCTTCTTCTTTTTTGGGTTATATATGGTACTAATTAACAGATATAAATTGAATTTTCAAAAAAAAGAAGATATAAATTGAGATAACTATTCTTGTATCATATAGAGAAATGTTATCGATGCTACCAAGGTGCATATTCAAAGGGCAGTTGCCACTAAGCTCGAACCAGATAATTTTCGAGCACTAGAGACATTTCGCATTGCTGATTTAGGTTGTTCGGTTGGACCAAACACTTTTTTTGCTGTGGAAAACATTCTTGATGCTGTCAAACTCAAGTACAAATTAACCCTCGAACCCAATAGTGCTAAAGTTCCAGAGTTTCAAGTTTTCTTCAATGATCATTCAATGAATGATTTCAACACCCTTTTCAAGGGTCTCCCACCCGCTAGGGAATATTATGCTTCTGGGGTACCGGGTTCATTCTATTCTCGCTTGTTCCCCCGAGCATCTCTCCACTTTGCACACTCTTCGACTTCCCTTCATTGGCTTTCCCAAGTGCCGAAAGAGGTTGCTGATAGAAAGTCGACTTCCTGGAACAAGGGAAGGATTCACTTTCTTAATGCTAGAGAAGAGGTAGCTAAGGCATTCTCGATGCAGCATGCCACAGATTTGACCAACTTTTTGAGGGCCAGAGCCGAGGAGGTAGTCCCCGGTGGCCTACTGGCGATTATCATCCCAGCTCGCCCGAATGGAACACCTCATGCTCGAGCCAGATTTAATATCTTGTTTGATATGCTGGGATCTTGTCTAATGGAACTCTCCAACAAGGTAATTAGATAGTCACATGTACTTTTACATGAGTTGTTGGTTCAATAGTCGAATATATTTTGACTCTTTAGATATGCAGGGATTAGTGGATGAAGAGCAGGTAGATTCATTTAACATACCAGCGTACTACACATCTGCACAAGAATTAAAAGCAGTAATAGAGCAAAATGGATGCTTCAGCATAGAAAGCATGGAGAGTCAGATTGCAGCACCGATCGATGGGCATAGGGCTCGAGAATTTTCTCTGGCATTGAGGGCTGGTACAGAGGAATTAATAAAGGAACATTTTGGACCTGAGATTTTAGATCAACTCTTTGACCTCTTTACTAATAAAATTGTGGAGGCACATCAAGATATAGCAGCTGCACGAACATCCAACTTGTTTTTGCTGCTTAAACGCAAGACTGATATGAAATCAGATTGTAATAAAGTATACTAAGAGCTCCTAAGTAATAAAGCAATGATTTCAGTCTTCTGTTTCTACTTGTACGTTTTTGTCAATTGATTAATAAAACTAATACAACTCCTTTTAATTGAAATGGATCCTTTGCCATTTTCATGATCAAAAGAGAAGCTTAATAGCTATAGTTAAAGAAAGCAGCAAGATGCCTTTGTTCAAGAGAATAATATATAGTTTTAAGTGGGTCAATAATGGTGTGTTCACTTAAATTATTTGTAGATTATTTTAGTTGTTAATTTTTTGCAAATAATTTTTCGCAATCAATTTGTTTTTGTTGCATAATTAAACGCAAAACGAATGTAAATAAATTAGTATTGCAAAGTGGAATAAACTTTTCCACCGTAGGATATTTCTGCAATGATCTCGTTCAGCCGAACTTGTGGTGGTTGATTTTTGGTCAACAATTAAAACCTCAGATTTCAATAGTTTATTTTATGTGAAATTCAAATTTTCTAGTGAAACTATGGTCCCACTCCAAGAACTTAAGTAATTCAAAGTAGTTAATCACAAGAATCAGGATTTGCATTGAATAAATTTCAACACCCACCAACCCCTCTCCAGTCTAATTTTATATTATCTAAACTTTGACAAACAAAATTGATTCCTCCTAATGTTAAAACAAATCAAGACACAGTGAATATCCCCTCTTTTGTTTTATCTAAAGGTGGCGAATTACATACCCTCTTTCTTTGATTTTATTTTATCTTTTTATTTTTCAACTTCTCAACTCTGTACAATATGATATTTTGCATTCCACGCAATATTTTTCAATTATAGGATCATCTAGATGAGAAGCACCTCAAGTCAAGGCCGCATGATGTTTCTCGTCGCCCAAAAAAAAAGAAAAAAAAAAGAAGAGAGAGATTATTATTATTAAATAAATAAAAGGCGCCGCACGTAGTTCTCCATTTCACAGTTTTTTATCCTTTTATTTCCATCGTTCCTGTTTAAATAGTTTCTAATAAATTGAAAGGATTTCTGTAGTATATTTTTGTTCCGCGAGATAGGTTGAATTTGATTAATTTAATCAAATTATTAATTCTATTTTAAAATAAAACAAAATTTAATATACTAGCACGATCTTTGACTCCAAACCGAGCTTCCGTAAGCTAAAACTACACATTTCTATGTATCAATAGGGTAAAGGCCGTGCGTTGCACAAAAATTGGCGGTGATTATATTAAACATTTAGGGCATATAAGTTGATGAAGTAAACGGGAGAAAATGTAAACGAGACAATGACGTGAATAATTTGACATAGGTTTAAAAAGGAAACACTTGAACAATGCCTATTTGATTTATTTGTGCAAAAATATAATGAAGGCCATCAGTGTACAAAAAGATAAAGGTCAATATGCTAAAAATTATTATGGAACTTGAATTTTGTTACATGTTTCTAGGTCACATGTTTACGCCTAAGATTAAAAAAAAATTGGTATATCAAAATCAAATGAAATTTACTTTACTTTGACAAAGCTTCTGCCAAAGTTAAAAACCAGATGTTACATACAATCCTAACAATCCAAATTTGCAAAACTTACGCAAATAATTTGACTCGCACTCTCATTTTATCATCTGTTTAGACACTTGTATTACTTGACTAGCATTTTCATTTTTTAGCGATATGTTCAATCCCTCCTCTTTACTAACGCTACCTTCGACCACAAGTTCGTATATTACCCACATCAATATCCATACGCTGACCTAACTCCCTAGTAGCAGCTAGTATTTTCAATGCAATAATGTCTATTAGCCAAGTGAAGCTTTCCAATTTCAATAGAAAATTTGGAAGCATGGAAATCAAACATTCACATAGATAATTACACCAGCAAATTTGCTTCCAGAATGTCTATACATGTAAATATCATACCAACAAAGATACTGTGTTTCATCACCATCACTTACAAAAGCATGTCAATGTTCTCCATACTTTGACAAAACAATGGATGCATAGATACATCAATTACTCAACATTTAGTTAAGAAAAATCGTGAAGTCCATGACACTCAAATATGTGACTGGTGAAAGATTCTCTAAAATTTGATACTCTGTTGAGGTTATCGCAGATGAACCACGTTTCTACAAGACTAATCTAACCAATTCCACAATGCTTAAAGGTATCGGTTAGTGGAGAAGTACAGAATATTGCATCGAAAAATTTGTTACTTCCATTCCACTCTCCGCCATAACCAAGAATATAATGCTTAACATTGTTCTCCTCTACAATAACATAAATGAAGAATATTCATAAGATTCATACTTTTTAAATGATGAGAGGACCTTCCTGATCGACCTACAAACTTCTAGATTTCTAATTTTCTTGGCTGATGATAGAGAATATGTAAGAAAAAATGGATTGTCAGGATGTGTAATTTGTGAGTTAAAAAAAATCAGCAAGGTCTAATTTTCCATTGAGGAACCTGTTTATGGAAACATTATAAATATTATAGTGGTTAATGAGTATACATGTATCAGGTTAAGATGTAGTACAATATTTATTTATATCGTCTTAAAAAACAATACAAACTAACGTGCAACTGAAACCAATCAATGAAGCAAAAGAATGAAATATTTAAGATTTCTTGCTATATGGCTTGAAATCTCCACGACTAACTTATTAAAATAGACAACCTAACAAAATAAAACATGCACTCAAGAAAGAATATTAGAAGCCAAATTGACACAAGCATTCCATAGTAAGATTGCATAACATAATTTTATTTCAAGCAATGGGCAGTATAATTGTAAGTGGCGTAGAAAAGCATGAAATTAGTGTGTCACACTCCGCAGAAGCTGTTGAATGGAAAAAGAAATAATAAATGAAGAGAAACAAATTAGATCATTTATGTTATTCACAAATATCCATAATTACCACTTCAGTTAGAAGATTGAAAAGTGAGGGAAAAACATAACATATCCATCCTGCATTTCTACGAGCTTCATTATATTCACATTTCAACATCCAGAAAATGCACTTTTGAAAAGAGAATTACATTCTTGTCAACTTCAACTCAGTTTCAAAACAATTTATCAATATTGCCAATGTAGCAGTGTATACTCAAAACAAGCAAGAAAATACACGAACTAAGAGGAAGAATATTATTTTGAAACAGTATTTTTGAATATTATTTCTCCATGATTCCTTATTTTTTTTATGAATCAGAAGTCTTCCCTGATCAAAAGCAAATTTTTGGATTCTAATTTTCTTGACCAATGACAGTAAAGATACAAGAAAACAAAAGCTGTTGGAGGTGCTATGTAATTTGTGTGTGAAAAATCAACACAAGTTAAATAACAAAAACGAAAAATATACATAATGATTCCATCCCTATTTATGAATGAGAGATCCTCCATGATCGATCACAAGCTTGTGGATTCTAATTTTCTTATCTAGTGACATATATGATTCAAGAAAATAGGGGCTACAAGAGTTGTTTTATTTTAAAGTAAGCAACCTCAACTATATAGCGACTATAACTGAGTGAGAATTCTATTCTTCTAAGGAAGAATAAGGTGCTTTCCATGGATGTAGGAACCTAACATTTGAGGCTTTCCTTTCTCAAATCATTTCTCTTTTGATTTATTGTATTCTATTCTATAGTTGTTAAGGGCTGAGCATTAATCTCCAATCTCAAAGCACTCCCAAACCCCCTTCTAAAAAAAAATAAATAAGGCAATGATTCAACCTCAAAATAAGAAGTAAATCTACTCATTTCTTATTCGTAGACATAGAGACAAAAACATGCTTCCACTACGCGATATACAAAATATGAAACAATTATATGTGATTTGTTGTTTCATAAAATTTTCATGTCCTAAAAATCACATAACTGTTCAACATATCTCTATAACAAATCTCGTGTTATCCATGGTCAAGGAAAAGAATGGAAAGGAAAAGGGAATTTTGAGCGAACATAGGTATTTGTAGATCAGATTATCAATTATAGCCATTTCTCCCATTTGAAAGCAAACCACATAAAGATGATAACAAATAAATTCCTTAAAAAAATTACAAAATTTTAATTGATTTTTTCATTTATCGATGGTAAGTCATGATCAATATTTCAGCCCATATCCCAATCAACATGGTGCTAGAAACTTTGAAAATAAATCAACTGAACAATGAGATTGATCAAATAGAGGTAGCACCAGAAACAATGGCAAACAAAAAGGCAAGAAGCAGTGTAAAAGATGACTATCAATGTTTATACCTTTGTTCTTCAAGTACTTAACTTTTAGTTTTGAACCCTTCTTAATTGAAAATTTATCAAACAACTTGTTGCCATTTTTCGATGTCCCTAAATTCCAACAAAATTAAATGTCTCTGACTAAACTTCATTCCCATATATACAAAATTGTGGCTTGCCCATTGTGCATTAAATGATTCAAACCAACCCGAACATTCAAATGACCACACACACCTTTACTATAAAATAATTTTGCCATCTATTTTCTGAAAAGCTAAAACCGTCACAGTATGGATTATCAAACAGGAAATCCAACAAAATAGCTAATATTGCTAAATTATGTTGATTAAAAATGAATTTTGAATTATTAAGGCTTACCATCAACAATGGCCATATGAACTTCTAGCAAAGTAATTAGCCCTTCCTTCACTCCCTCATGTTGTCCTTTTTTTCATCCAAAGCAAACTCAATGATGTGAAACATCATGGTTTGCTTAAAATCCAAAAAAACATAAAAATTTGATGTACCATTATCATTATAACATAGAGACCCGGATCTATTTCTTAGAGAAGCTTGCACTTGCCGGAGGTGGAGAGGGGTTGTGGCTTCTATGTGAGCTTTCCGGTGATAGGTGGCAGTGAATTTGCCTCTTCCGATCATAAATTGGGGCCTAAGGCAATTAAAGACAAATATGGCAGCCATTGAAAGTATCTAAACTTAAAGATGGCATGAAAACCATTAATCATCAAAGCATCTAAAGAAATTTGTCTTTCATGCAGTTCAAATGTTGGATAGATTTTTATGGGAAAAGAAAGTTTCAGATTGGGATTTCAAATTGGGAAAACAGAGTGGAGAACTTGGGTTTGAGAGGAAGAGTGAAATGTCTACTGCATCTAATAATCTGTGCTCCTGAATTGAGGAGAGTAAAAAGAGGAATAGAAATAGGTGATAGGGCTCAAAATCCGATCTCAAGCAACATGTGTGGAGCAGTTGAGCAGGTAAGGCTCTGCAGAACGTAGGACAATGCGTAGCATTGGCAAAAATGAAAAAAGACAAGACGATGAAAGGTAAAAGTGGCACAGACAAAAACATATATATATGTCGCCATGAGGTACTCTATGCTCTAAATGTTGTACAATAGGATTTAAACAGTAGTAATTCAAATAAGCCGTTTATAAATGTGTAGGATAGGAATGAGATAAGTTCAACTTTTTTCTGCCCCTTTTCTTTCTTAAACTTCATTTCTATACATGGCTAGTTCACCACATGAGGTCAACTCATTGCCAACTATCTCTTGCCCTTCTTTATCTTTACTTATAGAACTGGTTGTGTACTCAACAATTTACACAGGGTACCACAGATAATTATAACTAGTTTGGACCTGAGAGTTGCCCAGAATAGTTTCTGACTTATCGAATTTTACTAATATTACATTTTATACGAAACCTAAATTAATATAATTAAAAATTTTCTAGAATGAATGCTAGTTTCTCATTTGTGGAATTAATTATATGATGTGGGCTGGTAGAACATTAACATCTAGTCTCTCTGCTGCCACATGTTTCCTTGATAGTCTCCCACATAATGAGAGGCTAGTTTCATAATTAAGCAATTGACTGGTAATTTTAGAACAAAACTCATCATTAATAAACTTTTTTTTTTGAAAATCCATCATTAATAAACATTAATAATATGCTTTAAAAATAATATTATTGAATGAATAATGTCATTAAATTAAAATTTGAACTTGTATACTGATAAATTATAAACATTTCTTAATGTGCTATTAGTGGTATTGACTAGTATTTAGGGATGAACACATCTAATCAAACACTTAAAAGGAATAATTAACTCATAATAATTTTGTAATCATTATTACGATTTGAATATTATAGAGTGAATAGTGTTGTTAACTTAAAAGTTGAACGTCTAAGTTATATTAACAAATTATAGACATTCCATAATATGTTGCGAGTGGTATTAATTAGTATTGAGAGATGAACATCTAAAATTGATAATTTACTTATGACGATTATGTTATCGTTATAATGATTTGAATATTACTGACTGAATATCGTCGTTAAATTAAAATTCTAACCTCCAAGTATCACCGACAAAATATAAACATTTCTTAATATGATATCAGTGGTATTTATTAGTATTTAGAGATGAACACCTCTAATTAAACACTTAAAATGAATAATTAACTCATAACGATTTGACTATTATTGAGTGAATTACGTCGTTAAATCAAATTTGAACTTCTATATTATCTGACAAGTCAGAAGTATTTCTTAAAGTGTTGTGAATCGTACTGACTAATCTAAAGATAAACATCTCCAACTAAACACCTAAAATTGATAATTACCTGATAACAATTGCGTTATCTTTATAGAAATTTAAATATTATAGAGTGAATAGTGTCATTAAATTAAAATTTGAACTTCTAAGTGATACTAACACGTCATAAATATTTCTTAATGTGTTGTGAGTCGTATTGAGTAATATTTAGAATTGAACACCTCCAATCAAATACCTAAAAATGATAATTAACTCATAATAATTTCATAATCATTATAACGATTTGAATATTATAGAACGAATCATTTCATTAAATTAAAATTTGAACTTCTAAACTATACTGACAAAAGACAAACATTTCTTAATGTGTTAAGAGTGACATTGACTAGTATTTATAGATGAACACATCCAATCAAACACTTAAAAGCAATAATTAACTTATAACAATTTGGTAATCGTTATAACGATTTGAATATTATTGAATGAATAATATCATTAAATTAAAATTTGAACTTCTTAGTTATATTGACAAATTTTAAACATTTGTTAATATGTTATGAGTGGTATTGACTAGTATTTAGATATTAACATATCTAATTAGACACTGAAAATAGATAATTAACTCATAACAATTTTGTAATCGCTAAAACGATTTGAATATTATTAGGTTAATAGCGCCGCTAAATTAAAATTTGAACTTCAAGGCTATAATGTCAAATTATAAACATTTCGTAATGTGTTTCGAGTAGTATTTACTAGTATTTGGAGACGAAGACCTCTATTTAAACACGTACGATTGATAGTTATCTGATAACAATTTCGTTATCGTTATAACGATTTAAATATTATTGAGTAAGTAATGTCATTGAATTAAAATTTGGACTTCTAAATTATACTGACAAGTCAGAAATATTTTTCAATGTGTCGTGAGTCGTATTGTCTAGTACTTAGAGATAAAGACCTTCAATCAAACATCTCCAAGTGATAATTAGCTGATAACGATTTCGTTATCGTTATAACGTTTTAAATATTATTGAATGAATATTGTCATTAAATTAAATTTGATCGTCTAAGTTAAATTATAATCATTTCTTAATGTGTAGTGAGTGATATTAACTAGTATTTAGAAATAAACATATCTAATCAAACACGTAAAATACATAATTAACTCATAACGATTTGAATTTTTTGAGTGAATAGTGTTATTGGATTAAAATTTGAACTTCTAAGTTATACTAACAAGTTAAAAGTATTTTTTAATGTATTGTGAGTCGTATTAACTAGTATTTAAGGATGAACACCTCTAATCAAACACATGTCTTGTGACAAAATTAATTAACATTGAATAGTAGCCAACTAGTAGTTAATTACCAAAAACGGGCTATCTAATTAAAAACTTCGGTCCTCTCCACTATCATTATCCTCATTATCTTCTTCAGTCCGGCTATAGAAACAGGTTGGGCTCTAAATTTGGAGCCCGACCACTAATTACAGGGAGTCACGTATATTTTAAAATACACATGGTCCCCTATGATTGGTGGTCGGTCTCCAAACTCGGAGCCCGATTTGTTTCTATAGAAAAATCATTATCTTCTTCGTTGCACGTAAGGCACATAACCTATGACTGACACCAAGCTCATCATATGGTCATGAACTCCATGTTGGGTGTTGACTCAAAATAATTGTTAAAAATGAGGGATTCATAGTGTAAATTGTACCTAATTAACTTGGAGTGGAAGGGAAGAACAAACAATTAAGGAAAGTGATGAGCAGACTTCTAATGAGCCACAATATTACGGGGCATGTTAAGGATAAATTTCACATTAATTAAATTAAATATATAAATATAAACTAACATATAAATACTTGGGTTATTAATCTTGACATCAACATTTTAAAATGGAGCCTCAACTCTTAATATAGCACATAGATTTCAAGATGGAACCGCAACTGTAAATAGATTTCAATATTGGTATGCTCCAACAAGACAACATCCATATTGATGCGGCGTGTCAAAGGATAAAATATCACATCGAAATAAATATAAAATAAATAACCAATATATACACAGTGCTTGTGTTACTCCATTTAATGTCTTAACCTTTTAATGTGGAATTGGTCTGCTCTAACGAGTCACAATCTTACGGGGCATGTTACGGAATAAATCCCACATTGATTAAATATAAAAACCAAACCAACATCTAAAACACTTTACCAACTCTTCTTAATTAGATTGATCTTTTAAAATGAAAGCCTAAATCTTTACACCCCTTACCAGTTCAATTTTATATAGCCACACTTTTCATAAGCAAATGGAGCCCTTCGAACGTTAAATAAAACATATGAAGACAAAGTTGGACACAAATTATTTTGATATATTGTGTTTCTATTCTTTAATCGATCTATTAAATATGCGGAATTATATTCCCACCATTGAAATTAAAGATGATAAATTTAACCCGAAAATTCGAACCCGATGGGGACCCCCCGAACGGGGATGGGAATCCCCACCCCGATTGGAAACGGGGCCGGGAAGGGGCACAAAGTTGTGCCCCGAATCACTAACGGGGCGGGGGACGGGTTTTGGTTCGCCGCCCCGACCCCGCATTGAAACTCAATTTTTTCATTTTTTGTTTTTTTAAAAAAAATTGTATAATATTATTAGGTCTCAATATATTATTATTTGTATAAAAATTACTTAATTATTATTTGTTTATTAGGTCTCAAACATTATTATTTTAAGAGTCAATTGACACTTTTTTATACATACTATATCCTAACTTCATTTTACTTCACTTTCGATGTGAGATTCAATTTGTCTTTACACTACATCAAAATGAGAAGACATCTCACATCGGATTTATAAAAAAGTAAAGTAAGGCCAACTTATTATAAAAATTGATACTTGTGATAAATGTGTATTGAGCTAATGGGCCGTGTCTTGTGCATGACCTAAATAATTTTCTTATACATTTGTGTGTTGATTGGCCCATTTTTATACACACAACATATTCTGATTTTGTTTTACTTTACTTTCAATGTGGGATTCCATTTGCCTTTACATCAACATAGGAAGACATCCCACATTGAAAGTATAGAAAAGTAGAATAAGGCCAATTCATTATAAAAGTTGATACTTGTGACACATATTTCTTGAGTTAATGGGCATTGTCTTGTGTATGGCCTAAATAATTTTCTTATACATGTGCCTTTTTAGGCTAATATTTCGCGTGCATTTACTCTAAATTAAAAAAAATTTGGGGCCGGGCTCCGCCCCGCGCCGATTCAATCGGGGATCAGGGCAGGGACGGGACGGGGTAAAAAAATCTGGGCGGAGTTGGGAGAAGCCAAACCCTACCCTGACCCGCCCCGTTGCCCTAATTGAAATTGTTAACCACACTACATTTTTAAATTTACTAAATGCACTATAATTTAATTGACTGAAATACCCATCACCTTAAATTATCTTTTCCAGATCGGAAGAGCCCACTTCAAATTTCTACACGCACCACCGTTGGGCCGTCATTTCAATCAGACAGGCCACAAGTTTCTCCCTCCTGTCTCAGCAACAAAACTAATGAATACCCATTGATTCAAATCAACATAATTAAAAAAAAGTTTGTGGCCGGAAATTCCTCGGGGCTTGAATGGAAGGAAACAACTGGTCGGGATCTAATTGGTGCATCCCAGACAATTGAAATTGATTACTGATGAAATCGATGTGTAATATGAATATATACCAAAGGTTTCTTCACAATTTATCGGCTTTGCAATCGGTGAAATACTGAGTGGTTATCCATTGGAATCAACAAAGGCCACACATATCATTAAAAAAGGCAACGCTAATCACAATCGGAATTAAATCTTGTTAAATATTCCTGCCATCATTTAGAGAAATGGAATACTGGAAGCCTTTGCTGGAAAACTAATGAATGGAGAGAGAGAGAGAGGGAGCCGTGGTTGCCGGCGAAACGGGTAGCTTTTACATTTGTGGTACATGGTTTCCAGAATTTCAGAGTTTTTTAAAATTATATAAGGTTAATCCAGTAAATTCACCTGTGGTGTACATATAAAAAGTATATTTCAATTGGTGTGTATTTAAAATGTGGTGTCACAAACATTTTTTGTGGCGGGAATATAATTCCCATTAAATATTTAGCGACTTTGAACTGTGAAAGAGTATTGTTTAATATATATTTGTCGACCAAAAATTAGCAGACTATATGTCAGTTGTCACGCTTGGATCATTGATGATGTTTAGCACTCCTCCGATAACTAGAGGGTGGATTCAACGTATGATAGGAACAAATATACTTTGGAAAATCGTCATTCTTTTAAACTCTTGAAAATCAAATACAAAATGATTGAAAAATAGACCGCAAACCTCATTGAATATCATCTATAATCACTTTCTTGGACCGATATCTCTTAAGAAGCCCCAATTAATGAGATAATAACTAATAATAATACTCCATAAACCCCCCACCGCCAAAAAAAACACCCTTTCTTTATTTTAAAATAGGAAAAAGACGACCACAATATTGCAATATTGTGATAGAATTTTGATAGCTAATAATATCTTATCATAAATAGTTTGACCCTGGCTCCTATAAATGATAAAATCCATTACTTAGGAAACAGAAGACTGAAATCATTGCTTTATTACTTAGGAGCTCTCAGTACACTTTATTACAATCTGATTTCACATGAGTCTTGCGTTTAAGCAACAAAAACAAGTCGGGTTGTTGTGCTGCTGCTAAATCTTGATGAGCCTCCACAATTTTGTTAGTAAAGAGGTCAAAGAGTTGATCTAAAATCTCAGGTCCAAAATGTTCCTTGATTAATTCCTCTGTACAAGCCCTCAATACCAGGGAAAATTCTCGAGCCCTATGCCCAACGAGGGGTGCTTCATTCTTCATTGTGGGCTGATTCACCATGCTTTCTATACTGAAGCATCCATTTTGCTCTATCACTGCTTCTACTTCTTGTGGAGATGTGCAGTATTGTGGTATGTTAAATGAATCCACCTTCTCTTCATCCACTAATCCCTGCATACCAAAAAAGTAAAAATATTTTCGACTATCGAACCAACAACTCATGTAAAAGCACATGTGACTAGCTAATTACCTTGGAGGAGAGTTCCATTAGACAAGATCCCAGCATATCAAACACCATATTAAATCTGGCTTGAGCATGAGGTGTTCCATTCGGGCGAGCTGGGACGGTAATCACCATTAGGCCACCGGGGACTACCTCCTCGGCTCTGGCCGTCAAAAAGTTGGTCAAATCTGTGGCATGCTGCATCGAGAATGCCTTAGCTACCTCTTCTCTAGCATTAAGAAGGTGAATCCTCCCCTTGTTCCAG
>CAVNYN010270584.1:0-54661 GCA_963692815.1 Nyctanthes arbor-tristis | reverse complement strand
CTTTCCCACCTGGTACTGATCCCAACGTGATTGCCTGCTTCCAAGTCGCCGATCAGGATGGAAGCGGGCTCATAGATGACAAGGAACTCCAGCGCGCTCTGTCATCGTATAATCAGAGTTATAGTATCAGTACTGTTCATCTTCTTATGTATCTTTTCACCAACAGTACTACCAGAAAGATCGGTATGCATGCTTCGCTCTCTTTGTGGTGTGTTACTGTGTTTAATTCCATCACCACTTGATTTGATCACCGGTCTTCGAGGGGAAAGAAGGCACTCTGTGATTTGTGTTTACGCGGAGTATTCTGTATAATTCTATGTGCTATCTCCACCAATTCATTTGGTTTTTTTTTTTTTTTTGCATAAGATGGAAAAGAGAGTTGTTTCAATTGATTCCATGTTGAAGATCGAAGCACAAACTGTTTTGTTATTTGCCTTATTTGAATGCGAAGTACGACTGGTAAAGCAGAAAGTACCACACGCTAGCTGGGTAGTACTTGTCGTTTTCTTTGCCTATGGGAAAGGGTCGTTTTCTTTGTCTATGGGAAAGGGAGTGGTTAGCGATGGATAGGGGAAATAGAGGTTAGTATTTGGGTTAAAGTCCTAGAGCAGGGAAGATTAGCTGTTCTGGAAGTAGAGATGGTCAGGTGGTGTGTGAAGCACATTTTTTTTTGCCCCCAAAACTTTACGCTCTTTAAATTTAAACTCGTTTACAGCAGTCTTCCAACTGGTAATGCTTCCCAAATACGTTTTGACGGGAGAGGATCTCATTACCCCTTTGTTCATCTTTTCAATTTTTTTTCCCCTCCAAAATATTTTCATTGAACTGCCTAATTTTGTGTATCTGCAGTTTTGGGATAAAACTTCAAGCGGGTCCAATAACATTTTTATCCATTCGTTTTGTGGAAGCCTCAACTCCCTATTACTTTTTCTCACACATTTTTACTATCCACCTACCTACCTAAAAGTATAATTTTTTTCTGGACATGCTTGGTACCAGTTTTGATTTGTAATATCATTATTAAAAATAAATGACATTGCTGCTAGAGGATTAAGGAATTCAAAATCCTGGCATAATCAAGAATTAGTCTTAATGAAAAAGTATAAATATCTTTTTGGTCGTATTCAGTGTTGTCATGTAGAAAATTACTTGAGCTACCTAATAACTTGTAGATCAGCTCATTTGTCATATTCTACCATCAAATTATATTCTTCCAAATTTGCTTGTCCATATCCTTTTCACTGTGCGGTGGGCCGATAGTTGTGGACATCTGATGTGCGAATCAGATGCATGAATGGAATATGTAATATTGGCAGTTGAGTGTGATTGTAAGTAAATAGGTCACCTGAAATTAGAAAATTGAGGGTGCCAAAGGACTTCATATGATATGATGTATGACTACCTTAATATGAATAATTTTAATGGAAGTGCTTTGAGCCTTCTGAAGTTGTGATTTGTTAGGGAGGTTGATCTGTGTCACTGTGGGGTAGGTAGACTGCCTTTCTTCTGTTCTTCTGTTTTTGTTGAAACATGTATAGGTATTTCCACAACCAAGTTGGAAATTTGCAGCTCTAGCTTTTGACTTTATAGTAGCTACTTTCCAGCCAATTGGAAAAGAATCGATTGAATCCTTTAAGAGAGACTCATGCTTCGTTAATCCATCATAGAATTCCCTTTACTCTCAAGGCTCTCTGAATTAGGGTATTATAAGAAATAAGAAATTATAAATTATTTCGTAATGATAAGAGTGCATTCAGGGAATATCTACTCTAATTAATGATGATCTAGCAATTTTGAATTAGAGTATTATAAAAATTAAGAAATTATAAATTATTTTGTAATGATAAAAGTGCATTCAGGAAAAATATACTCTAATGAATGATGATATAACAAATTTATGATTTTTTCCCTGGATGAATTGTTTCGTGATTGTTTCTTGTGATTCTTGATCTGATTTGCTGTTATATACTGAATAGGTCCCAAGGAATTCACTCAAGTTTTCTATAGTCTCCAAAATTGGAGGGTAAGTTGAAATTATTATTCTAGTTCTATATCCTTTGCTCCATGTTCCATACTTAGTCCTCTCAACTGCTATCTAGTCGTTATCTAGTCGTTAGTCCTCTCAACTGCTATCTAGTCATCTCTATTGTACATGCCACAGATTAGTGTTCATATCATGTGGCAGAACTGATCACCCTGTTAATTGTTTAGGGAATTTTTGAGAGATTTGACAGGGACAGAAGTGGCAAAATTGACGCATCAGAGTTGAGGGAGGCTCTCCTTAGCCTTGGATATTCAGTATCGCCTGTGGTTTTGGATCTCCTAGTGTCCAAGTTTGATAAAAGCGGTGGAAAAAATAAGGCTATTGAGTATGATAATTTTATCGAGTATGTTTCGCATGACTACTCAGTGTACCGTTAACGTAATTTTCTTTCACTCCTGTTATGTATGAATCTCACGATGCAACCTTTTTTTCATGACCAGGTGTTGCCTTACTGTTAAGGTACACTAGTTTATACTGATCTCTTTGGTTTTCTTCCTTCTTAATGTTTGTAGTGCAGTCTTTGCCTTTTTGACACCTTGGAGTGTGTATAGTTTACAGCGATATATTATGTCCTTTCAGGGACTGACTGAAAAATTCAAGGAGAAGGATACTGCTTACACGGGGTCAGCCACCTTCACCTACGAATCCTTCATGTTGACTGTTCTGCCGTTCCTCATTGCATAGAGCTTGCGCACTTGGCTTCCATTTTGGTTTGGTGCAATCTCCATGTGTTAAACGGATCTCTCTCATTCCATTTGCTATAGTATGTGGTAGTACACTATGTATGGTCTACAGTTTGCAATTACGTAGGGAGATGAATTTCTACTGTTATGTTGTGTGCTATTATTTATGCTTATTTTGTTGATGTACATTTGTCTTGTACAGTTTGGGTTCCTCCGAAACTCCTTGTAAGCAGTGGATTTTTGTTATCATAGAGCATATCTGGTGTTTGGGAGAAATGGGGCCAAATTAGTTGGGAATGTTTAAGCATGGGCTGATATGAGTTGAGAAGTGTGATGATATGCTAGTATTATGACACATTATTGTTGCTGCTATGGCACCTTTGGGGATTGAACGTTCGTGCAAATTTGGCACCATTTTTACCCAAGTCTCCCCTCACTGTCTCATGAGCTTGTACAAGCAATTAAATCCCTCAACATAACTGCTTTTAATATCAAAAATAAATTGCTAAATATGAAATGAAAATTGTGAAAAGCGTATGTTAAATGCAATGGCAAAATATGTAGGGAAAAAAAATGAAAAAATAAAAATAGCTTCACGCTATGCGTGAAATAATGAAATATTGTGAAATTATTTAATTTAACGGAAAAAATATTTTAGCATTGTCAACAAGTGATATATATATATATTGATTAATTCAATACATATACCTATTTTGTTGTTTTCCTACACATTTTTTGACGTGTGGTTGTGTTAACAGTTATGATTCTGTCTATTTTAGAGGGATGTGCATGGTTTTGTAAATTCTCTAACTAGAATTGCATCCTCAGAGTTACACCATATATTTTGGTGGCATGAGTAATACACACTATTTTTTTTCTTTTTTTTTTTTTCTCTCAAACCATTCATTTTCAGTTTTCACACATTTTTAAGGTTTATTTTGAAATAATAATAAAAGAAAATATGACCCACGAACACGGGCAAGCGACACCAGCACATGGATATGAGGACAAGTAAACATATATCATATGTTGACGCATGACTGTTAGAAAAAGTAGGATATTTAGACGCTCTTTTTTTCTTTTTTTTTTTGAATAATTCTACTTAGACAAAAAAAAAAGATAAATAGAATGAAAATTAAACATGTGACTCATGTGATTATCATTTATGTAAAAGTGATGTGTTAAAATATAAGATTCTACTATGTGTCAGTTTTGTTTAACTTATTGTTTGCTATTTTGTTCAAATAGCATTTTTTTTCAAACAAAAACAGTAGGATATGTTTTGGCATTGTTGTTTTGTAAATTCCGTTGAATTATACTATTTAATTAATATTTAATTCCTTCCCAAAATTACGAACTTCACTATTATTTTCGCTTTTATTAATTTTGATTTGATACCAGATGTCGTACTGGACGTGAGGGAGCTTTCTGAAGGAGGTGGGGGTGCTGGTCATTTTGCTGTAGGAGTGGACGTCGGCCCAGATGACAAGTGAGATGGCAATTGGATTAACTCGGGACTTCCAAGGTCCATTTTCTGCTTATTCGGCGGAATGCAAGATCGTAATGGATACAATAAATTTTCTCACCTATTTACAAGAGTCATGAACAATGATAACGCATAAATTTCGTTGAAGATGAAATAAATCATCATTCTTTACTTTTTACAGGATGTTTTTTACTGGGCTCCGAAACGCAATTTCAGTTTCTTTATTTTTATCTCGTACCGAAACACGCCTCACAAACGGAGATGAATGGAGTACTATAATCCAATACGGACTTTCTAATATCAACAAAATGACGTGATTGAGAGCGGCTAACCACTTCACAGGTTGTTTGGATTATACATAGAAGCCGACCTTCCATTCCATTTCTGTTTTGGCCTTGCATTCTCCTCGAACCCCTAAATTAAACCAAACCCGCATTTGTTTGATGTAGACGGCGAAATAACGATAAAATATTTTCTCTTACAAAATACTTGAAGAAATATATAAGCTCTCAATATTTTCTCTTGGGTTTGTAACACCCAAATCGATTCCTTTGTGATCGACCGTCTTGATACGATGCAAAAACTGTAGGATGTAGATTGCGGTTCATAATACTGTTCACTTATGTTCAGTACTAGATAACAGACACGTTACAAGAATAACTAACCTTTGAGATGAAAGGATCCGGCTGTCCATATTTGTACAGGACTCCAATTACTGCAATCAGTCCACTAGAGGTGTTGTGAACCATGTGTAGCTCCAAATCATAGCTGTTAAGAAATTTTGTTAAGTAAGCCTTAGGCATCTAACAAGAAATCTAAAATTACTTGATTCAGAGATTCTAGAGTAATGAATTATTTTCGAAGAAATGAAAGAGAATACGAACTTACTTTCGTATGTTTATCGAGTGTTCGGATGGAGAATGCCAGTGGCATTGCTTTAGTTTGTACTCTGTTCCATTTATTTCGATGGCTCCGGTGTCTCCTTTCCAAGCCACCTGGTAAAAAGGCCAAGGGGAACGGGATTATTTGGTAGAGAATACTAGATAAGACTGAACAGTACAATGAACGTAAATCGTGAGGTCATGTACTTCTTGATGACCCTAAAGTGAAGCTAAATTCATGGGAAACAAGGGGCTTACCATAATATCATGTCCTCTGTTTATGATTGTTGCAGGTGCTGGCTTATATTTTCTCTTCAAATGCCCCAAATTGTGTACCGCTTTTACTTTTTCATTGAGAAGATCAATTGGAGACTGGAATTTCCCATTTTTACAAACTCTCCACTTGGGATTCAAATTCCCCCAACTCTCTGGCCCTTTTGGTGTTGATTCTTTGTAAGTGAAGGGGGATTCTTCATCTGTTATTCATAAAGAAGCCAACATCACACTTGGTTGATCATTATTTGGAGCGTCTTTATTGTGATATATACAACTTACGTGATACTTTTTGCCAATGTCTAATCGTCAACTTAATAGAAACTAGAAAAAATAAAGACCGTCAAGATTATTTGAATGTTGTGCACGTACTACAAAATGTGCACGAGAAAGGGATTCCAACATGGTGGTGGCCCCAAAATACTGTTGGGTCCATCTGATTGTGAAAGAGTGGTCATTTTAATACAAAAACATAGTGTTGAGATCAAACGATAACACAAATTTCTTGATTCAAGAAAATCATGTTAACGGGAAAACATGTATCAATTATCATAACAACCACTTTAAATTGGAATCAGTCGTAATCCATAAAACAATATCACCTCACAAGTTGAACATGATGGGGAAAGAGAGGGAGAGGAGATGATCGTACCAACTTCGTTATCGATGGAATTGACGTTCATAACGCAGGTAGAGAGAGAATATGAAGAAGATGGAGAAAATAATGGCCTTGCTCACGATGTTTCTTAATGAAACCGCCGGAAGGTAGAGTAACCAGCGGCTACACCTAGTCAATATGGTTCTAGCCCTAGAAAAGATGTATGCAAATGAAGACTCATACATTGGAATCTAAATAAATGCAAGAAATGGAGAGAGAGGGGAATTGGAGTAATTGGCAGACAAATATTTTCGGAGGCAATGTAAAGATATGGGAGGTGACAGAGATTTCTGTTTGGACTGAAACGAAAAAAGAGAGAGAGAAGTTTAGGATTTTTTTCCCCCAACTAACGTTTCTTTTATTTTATGGGCAAAAAAAAAAAAAAAAAGCAAAGAGAAGAAAGGTAAAAGGAAAAGAAATTGCTGCCCCCATGCAGGATCGAACTACAGACCTTCAGTTTACAAGACTGACGCTCTACCACTGAGCTATAGGGGCTATTAGTTGGCCATGCCGTTTCTTCCTTTCATATATAAAATGTTTTTGCACTTCAATCAACCTTTAATTTCATTTGTGTTTTGATTTACTAAAAATCTGATTTGTTTCCCATATCTTGGGGATTTTCAACTTTTAACACCAAAAACATCCAAAAGAACAAAATGTTTTTTTTTCTTTACAAAAGAATTTCCATTTTTTGGGGAAAAAAATATCTATATATATATATTCTTAAAATGAAAGTAGTTGTATAAGTAGGCACCGCAAGTTTCTCGCCTTTTTCATATGGTGCCTGCAGTACACGCCAAAATTTACGGTACCATTCCCTATGGTTTAATATATGATCTTTTTTTCTTTTTGCTTTTTTTTTTTTGCTTTATTTGTAATCTCAAAACAACACCATATGTCTTCCTCTTCCTTCCAAAGATAATCCTAAATGATTCCACCTTCTCAACAATTATGCTTTAACCTTTCCATAGATGGCACGCTTTCTTTTTCTACGGGACACAATTCCGTTTTTCTATTTGTGGTTCTTTTCCTTTCTTTTTCTTTTATCCAGTTTAAATTCAGCATTTTTTTATATGTATCTTAGACAAAAATAATGAATTACATCTCCTTGTTGAAAATTAATAATAGGAGCTTTTTTGCTCAGTAAGACATTAGTCTTCAATAAGTGTTTTAGTTTAAAAAAAGAATTAGATATAAGATGGTTCAACCTAGAGGAATTGGATATTAGTAATTGGACATTGAGGATTTGGATATTAGTAATTGGATATAAGTAACTTGACATAAAATTTTAGAGAAAACGGAATAACGTCTCCTTAAAATTTGTAACTCTGAATATATGAAAATTGTTCTTTTTTGGTTGAAGGGGAGGGACAAAATATATGAAAATTGTTCTAGAATAACAACTTTTGGTACAACCCATATCTCATTTTTAAAAAATTATTATTATTACTATTTTTTTTAAAGTATTACTAGGACATTACATGAGTGGGGAATTAGACCTTTGATCAAGGTTGCGATAAACTAATTTGAATAACGTTAAGTATCGGTAGAATTTATTTTTTATATGGATATGGATATTTTTCTACACTGTAAAGTATAACTGATTTGTAAACATATAATATTTTCAATATAAAATCTACATAAATGTAAAATGGTAAAAATATAATTCACTTTGGGAAAAAAAACTGATTTTAATTCTATATTGTTGGTAATGCCATTCCTTCCCTCTTAGTGATATGCTACTGCTCCAACACAATAGTGTTTTGTGTTGACTTTCCTAAAATACATCATCTTTCTTACTATGTAAATCATCGCTCTTTGGCTATTTGTGTCTTCCCTAAGATTCACAATTTGCATCCAACTTCCGTTTATATCTGCACTAAAAATCTGCAATCTAATGTAATTGGAGTTTTCGCTCTTTTTTTTTTTTAGATGATATGGAAGATACCAAATATGTAGAAATCTCTATCTTCATTTACCTTCAATGTTGATATATCTATATTTGCAATTTTCTTGCATAGTTCAAGCATGTATTTTTCTATTAAATTTTTATTTTGCTTCGCGTGGCAAAGGATTAGACTAACCATGAATACACCGTCTTTGATTTAGAAAGATTGTCTACGATTTATTGGCTTTATGTCCAAAAATAAAGAAATTGATGGCGTGAATTTATGTTGAAATAGAAAATGAAGCATGTTTAGAGTTTTGTTTATACTTAATATGGCATTGTGAAATTCAGTTTTCATTTCACTTCTTTTGATTTATTTATTTGTTTTGAGTTGAAAACTAATGAGACACGTCGCATTTCTAAAACAATGGAGAATCAAAATTTGTAAAATCATCTTCTTACTTTAAGAGAAACACAGTAAAATTAATTCTTATGTAAAGAAAGTATGTTATTATCGTTAATATAAATTTTATTACTAGGCAACTGATTCACTGATGTATTCTATATCACCAATTGTATTGAATTAACTTTGAATGATTAAACTTCACCATTAATAATTTTGAGATTTAATTACTGGCCAATTGTTTCACATGTATTACAATGGAATTTTCGTCCCACATGTTTATGCTTTTGAAGATTAATATTCTTTATTTCTTTTGCCGATTTGTTGATGAATTTACGGATGCAAAAATTAATTGACAATGGTAAAACTTTTCCATGGAAGCATATGAACATAAGGACTATTGGATGAATTTAAATTGTTATTTGAATAGTTTGTAACTCTACCAGGACTAAGTTTATTTATTCTATATTCAATTGATGTAAATTCATGATTTTTATACTTTTAACCGATGTTCAAATGTTATGCATTTACTGTAGTTTCTTATTAATTATATTTTTTCTCATTATTCTTCCCCCGTGCATTGCACGAGTACTATACTAGTTATAGAAAAAATGAAAGTAATTTCAATATTTCAAAAAAGAAAAAATTAAAGCTGAAAATATTTGAACATAGAAAAGAGAGGATACCCTTAAATATTTAATTAGTTATACATTTTTTAACCATTTCTTACTTGCACTCTTCAATTTATTATTATTATTTTATTTTTAAATTTTGTTGATTTGCAATATAATTGGGTTGAGATCATATTCACAATCTCATGAAACTTTTGACAGTCACAAGCAAGTTATAAAAATATTAAAATGCAAAATGAAAAAAATAACCGAGAGGTAAATATAAGATAATTTGACGAGATATTTGAAACGTTTAAAATCACATATATTCTCATGAAAGAATACTTTTAAGGGAAGGAACAACAGTAAAGAAGGCGTGATCTATACAAGACACATTTTTCCCACAATCTATATCTATATATCCTTAAATCAAGACTAGCTGTGCCTATAGGCACCGTTATTTTCCCGCTATTTTATTGCGGTGCCTATAGGCACCTACATATTGCGGTGACTGAACCTAATTTCCATTCTAGATTTTAATTTCGGCGTCTTCCGAAACAATACTTCACTTTCGTTAATTAATTACTTTCCCAATTGGTAAATGGCAATGCTAATCAACTCTGAGAAAATTGTAGATACAGAGCTTCAGATGGAATTCTTATCACATTGAACGACTTTCCATTCCTGATTCTCGGCCATTCATTTTTCATCATCTATCAATAGGTTTGTTCCATCCCTAATGGAAATTTCCTTTCTACCATCTACAAAAGTGTTTGTTCATTGCATAATTTTTGGCTATTATTATCTATAATTTTCCAAGAAACTGATTCTTGATTTATTTCCCTAATTTTCTTACTAGATTCCTTCTCCGGTGATACTACCTTTTTAGCATCTTTTCTGGAATATCGCACACCTCCGTCGCATTTCTGTTCTATCGGAGGTACTACTTTTTCATGAACTTTCAGATAAATGAAATTTGGCGGTTTTTTTTCCTTTATTTTATCGTAATCTTTTGTTGTTCTTCTAGGTTGATTTTGTAAAGGAATTATTTCATTTTCAAAATTTAAAAAACTAAAATTGTTGTTTAATTGGTAAGAAACAATGGAGTGGGAGCATAAAAGTAAAATTCTTGGAAAGATGCATGCTTGTGGACATGATGCGCATGTTGCAATGCATCTAGGTACTGCAAAGATGCTCTAGGAGCATCATTGTGATAGAGAGGCTTCTTCCTTTCACTTTCTGTGTTGTATCCAATGTATGGTGAACAAAACTAGATGGATTACATCCTTGTTCTGTCATTCTTTTTTTTTCTTTTTTTTTTTGTAGTTTACTCTTTATTGTTTGCCCATACCAAGTTCAAATATAATTTTGTATAGTAATTCTTTTTCTTGTCCATTTATTATAGGCTAATGTAATCTTGGAGTATTGGTACTCTCGTTGTGGGTAAGAGTTGAAACTGTTATGTAGAAATTTTGTATGGTTGTCACTCTTGGTCCACGCAGGCTCACAACGGAAGTTGTCTGTTGAAATGCACTTTGAAGATCTTTGAGGTGGTAGTGTTGGTTTCAGTGTCTAGGACATTGCTGTTGAGGATCTCAATCATAGTTTTGTTGCATTTTACTCAAAGAATTACCCGCAAAGGGAGCTGAAAGCTTCATTTCTCTGGTTATGCCCAAGTTCTTAATTGCCACAACTCCCACATATTTGTCAAATTTGCTTAGCTCTTTAACAAGATTCACAGGTGATCAGGTAAAGAGCTTGAGAAGGAACCTAAATAAATAAAGAATGGGTGTTAAGAACTTTGTCGTCTGAGTATCCCTCACTTGGACGTTTTACCGTTAGAGACTTACACTGGATTATTGTTGTTGGAGTTATAAAGAATGTTGAAAAGCAGCGAATATGTGCCAAGGTGACCAAGTCTACTGTCGTGCCAATTGAATGGTTCTACCTCGAAAATTATGTCTTCATATATATATATATATTACATGATTTATGCAGTCATCCTAAATGTAATCACTAGCAATTTGATTTTGATGACATGAATTTATCTAATTTACGAACTCTTTTTTGACAAAATTGACCTAGACAATTCCAAATTATAAGAGGCAATGCCAAGTAAAAGTGTCCATGCTAACTTTAGTGGTACAATCACTTCCATTTAAAATCCATCTTATCTATTAATTGGTTGTCTTTTTTGTATGTATGTATTTAGTTACGTGACATTGTTTTTAGGTGGAAGTGTTGAATTTGTTGACTTACCGAGTAAATTATTCATTAAACGATACTACAAAGTTACTTCAAGTATGACCCCATTTTTTCTTTTAATGTGTATATATGGAGTCTTGTTTTTAGAAAAAGAGAAATGTCTGCAATCATTGGACATTTACTTTGGGTTAAGTTACTGTTTTCAATTGTAAGACAAAGGATACACCACTTAGAGTGATGTTTGGTATATACTGCATTAATTTTTTTGCACCTTAATTTATAGGGATAATTTATTTTATTTTTTATACTATTTATTTAGAAAGAAAAATATTGCACAGTTTTCTCGAACTTATAGCAAAACAAATAGTTGCATTTTTATTTTTATTTTTATTTTTTTTGTTTAATACGAAAGGTATAAAATACATATAGATAAAAATTTAAAATGGAGAAATAATTTCCTAAATAATAGTTGTAGTAAATGCATGCGTGGGTATCTAATTTCTCAACTTCTTAGTATAAATTAGATTATTAGGAATCATTCTCCCTGTGCAACGCACGGGTGCTATACTAGTTTTACTTTATAAGGTTGAATATAAAATTGATGCGTGTTCAATTTTTTATATTAGGGTTTAGGCCAAAAAAAAAAAAAAAAAGACACCAGGGGTTAAGAAAGTTGATAGTGTGATTATAGAAGCTCCCTCCATCTCATTATAAGATAGTTTCTCTTTTTCGTCTTTCCCAAATTATTATAGGTGCCTTTCTTTGTTGAAAATCAATTGAAACATTATATTTTCTTATCATATCCGTATATGTAATATACATAAAATACAAATATGTAACATACATTATATTGTCAATAAGGTTTCACGATTAAAGTGAAATAATTAGTAAATAAATGAGACTGTGTAACGAAAAAAAAAAATCACTTCCCATAAAAAAATATTAGCCAAAAAAAAAAAACTTTTTGGGAGTCAAATCGGAATATTAATAGTTTGGGGGTGGCTTACAATATTGCCCCAAAGTCGCAGATAAGAGAGACATCATCAAACCCTAGTAGCATCACCCAGTCGGCCAGCCCACATCAGAGCTGTCGGCCAATCCAAAAACCAAGACCCAAACCCTCTAACTCCACCGCTGCCGCCACCGCTGCCGGCGATTGATTGGACAGAAAGAGTATACTCAATGGCGGCGAAGTACGACTTGACTCCTAGGATTGCGCCGCATCTGGACAGGCACCTGGTGTTCCCGCCGCTGGAGTTCTTGCAGGAGAGGGGACTTTACGCAGAAGAGGACATTTTGAAGGCAAAAATAGAGCTTCTCAACCACACCAACATGGTCGATTATCTCCATGGACATCCATAAGTCCCTTTACCGCACTGACGATGTCCCCCACGGTAAAATAATTTAAACACTAGAATCAGAAGACGTATATGCATGTTTATACATGTGGAGAGAAGTGTGTTCTATGTTTCGTTTCGTTTTGTTTCGTTTCCCTTTCACCCCC
The DNA here is from genome assembly GCA_963692815.1 of Nyctanthes arbor-tristis. Classification (NCBI taxonomy): domain Eukaryota; kingdom Viridiplantae; phylum Streptophyta; class Magnoliopsida; order Lamiales; family Oleaceae; genus Nyctanthes; species Nyctanthes arbor-tristis. Next base: position 42,025 of record CAVNYN010270584.1, on the reverse strand, counting down.
CTTTTAATGAGAGAAATTGGGACTTTGGGGGGTTTTGATTTTTTATGAAAATAAAAAACTTGTGTGTTAATTTCATGTAGGTGTTTGACACTGGGGATTGTGCATCTTCTTCCATGTTAAATTATTCATTATTTCTAAGCACTTCAATCAAGTCGCAAGTCCACCATGTTTTGCTAAGACGCAGTTTAAAATTTTCTTGAGTTGCAGTGTTTGAAGGCTTTGTGTTTGAGTTGATTTCTGAACTTTCTTTTTCCTCTTGCTGCATTAGAGATGGTGGAAAGGAGAGCTGAGGTGGTGGCCAGGCTGAAATCACTGGAGGAGGCTGCAGCTCCTATCTTAACTTTTCTGCAGAATCCAAATGCTGTTCAAGAATTAAGGGCCGAGAAACAGCACAATCTTCAGATGTTGAGCGATCGCTATCAGGTTAGGATTCATATTAGTTTAGATCATATGAAATCTTTTGTGTGGCATGAGGGAATGTCGATGTGTCTCTTACGCAGCGATATCCTGTTAGCCTAATTGATACCATTATAATGAAATAACAGGCTAAAAAATGTAAAACACATCTTTGGCCATACAACTATAGATATCAAACTTTGATAATGCAAAATATTTGCTTATTTCTTGTACGGTTTCTTTTATGAATGAGCTATGCCGATCATGGTTAAAAACTGAACTGGTGTACTAGGTTGCTGAATATTTGAATTGTTGGAAAGCTTCTTGTGATCTCTTTCCTTAAATCACCTCGTGACTAAGCAAATATAATTTCATTATCTAGATTGGTACAGAGCAGATAGAGGCGTTGTATCAGTATGCCAAATTTCAGTTCGAATGTGGAAACTATTCTGGTGCTGCTGATTACCTGTATCATTACAGAGACCTTTGCGTGAACAGTGAAAGGAGTTTGAGTGCCTCGTGGGGAAAGCTAGCTGCCGAGATATTGATGCAAAATTGGGACATTGCACTTGAAGAACTCAACCGCTTGAAAGAAACAATTGACTCTAAGGTTGCTTTTAAACCATATTACAACTTTATTAACTTGTTCTTGGTTGGAACTTCTTCTCAAAATACTGATAATACAAGGCTTGCAGAGTTTCTCGTCTCCTCTGAATCAAGTTCAGAGCAGAATATGGCTTATGCATTGGAGTTTGTTCATCTTCTTCAACCATGAGAATGGAAGGACACAACTGATTGATTTGTTTAATCAGGACAAGTATGGCTTTGGAATTGATACTTTTAATTTAGTTGAAAATCAAATCATATTCTTGCTAGTTACTTTTTACTTTTTTCATAGTATCATATTTATGGTTTTCTAAATCTGTTTTACGTTTAATTGCTACTGTGGATTCATTCATCAATATCATAAAATTGAGAAAAGGAAGTAAATATTCAGATAAAGACAAAACGTGTTTTACCCTCTCTGTCTATTCCTTGTGTGGTTATAAATGATTGTAAATCTATTTCAGGTATTTGAATGCCATTCAAACAAATGCTCCTCATCTCCTGCGTTACCTGGCAACTGCCTTTATTGTCAACAAAAGGAGGCGGCCTCAATTTAAGGAATTTATAAAGGTTATTCAGCAAGAGCAGTACTCTTATGAAGATCCCATCACTGAGTTTTTGGCGTGTGTATTTGTCAATTATGACTTTGATGGGGCTCAAAAAAAGATGAAAGTGTGTGAAGAAGTAAGATTCTTAAATCCAAATGGCCACTCTTTTCCTTCCTCGTTAATGCATCTTCGTGAATGTTGACACACAGTAGTGGAAATTCTTCATTGTGTTTTTGGTTTGTGTGGGATAATTGAGTAGGCACATTTTCTTTTCCTGCTTTTATAAACATACTTGGCACAATGATAGAGTCATAACTTTGTCTAGGAGATACCATCTGCTCTATTAGCTAAGGTATATGATTTTAGATATAGACTATGCATTGATCTTGGTAGTCAAATCACAATTGTGTTGATTCACATGCTTATTTTATGACCTTTTCCTTCACCTACATTTTCAGTCATTAGTTTAAATATTACAACTACTACATGACACTTAATTAGAATTTCCTAGTTGCTTGTTAGTAACGACACCGTATGCTAATAAGCTAGCTGTATTTTCTATGTAATTATCACCCAGATGTGTCAAATCAGTTTCATCTGTTTTATGACACTTTATTTTGTTCAATGGTTACATGCCATTGTCTGATCTTAGATCAGGTCACTGTAATTATTAATGAGTCTGGGTTCGATTTAGATTCTACAAATCAATTCTCATTCAAACTCATTTTCGACCACGCATTCATCCATTAAAATTATCTACTTGTAAATCCGTAACTTTTCCTTACTTTCAACCTCACATTCCCCTAAAAAATCACTTTCTCAGAAACTAGATTCTCAAAAATCTAAATCAAACACACTTTTAAGTATGTTCATAGATCGGGCACCTTTCATAAGAAAGAAATTTAATCACAAAGTCTGCTTTCTGATAAGGATTTCTCTAACGGACTTATACTGCTAACACCAAACAGAGAAGAATAGTTACAGCTTTGTGAGAAGATAAGATACTTTGCTGCAGTCATTCACGCCAGAAGTTACTAAGTGTCCAATTCTCTATGTAGTCTGCAAACCTTCTCCCATTCATGTCAGGACTCATTTCTTTACTCTCCTGATTAAAACTACCAAATTTACAGCTGAAATGCCTATTTTAATTGCAAATCTGTTGATCTTTGAAGCTCACTGCCTAGAGAGGCCACATTTTTTTAATCTGTCCTTGCTTATGCACCTCTGAACATTGATATTATATGCAGGTTATATTGAATATGCACCTCTGAACATTGATATTACATGCAGGTTATATTGAATGACCCGTTCCTTGGGAAACGAGCGGAAGAGGGTAGCTTTACAACTGTACCATTAAGAGATGAGTTCCTTGAAAATGCTCGTCTTTTTTTGTTTGAGACATATTGCCGCATTCATCAGCGCATTGACATGGGGTATGTGCTTTTCAACTACATATGTGAATACATTCCAGATCCATTCATTCCACTTCTTGTTCCCCTTGGTTAATACGTTGAACATATATGCAAGATTCATTTCGCAACAATATTTCTTTCAACATGCTGATCTTGATATTTCTTTAGTTCTAGTTTATAGAAGTCATCATATGACTTTGCCTTAATATTGTGGGGCTTCTTAACAGTGTGCTAGCTGAGAAGCTGAATTTAAATTATGAGGAGGCTGAGAGATGGATTGTGAATCTTATAAGGACCTCAAAACTTGATGCCAAGATCGATTCGGAGACGGGAACTGTTGTGATGGAACCCAATCACCTCAATGTGTAAGTCTAACTCAAATTTTGCAATCTAATTCATGGCTGTTTTTAGTTTAGTTCTTTACCCTTGTATATTTCCAACTTGACCCTTAAAGCATTGTTCAGACCTTATTTACTCTATGGTAATTCTACTTTTAAGTATTTACTGTTTTGCATTGGGTTTTGACACTTTGAATTCAGCTGTGATGATGGTATTTCTTCTTTTCAGTTATGAGCAACTTATTGACCACACCAAGGCTCTCTCTGGGCGCACTTACAAGTTAGTCACTCAGCTTTTGGAGCATGCGCAAACACAGCCTGCTCGATAGATTGTAGATCAAAACTGCTTTGGAGTTTAGCATTTAATGAATTGTCTTTCTGTTAATTTGGGATGTTAAGAGCAACAGTTTGTTAATGTCATTTTTTTTTCACTTCCCTGTATTCATCATTTTTGTTTGAAAAATTCTATAAGAACATGAAAAGGGGACATTATTAGGTGACATTCTCATGTGGCACACTTGTATTGGATGATGAAAAATTAGCCATGTAATCATAACCCAATGAATGTATGCCACATGATAATGTCACCTAATAATGTCTTCTTTTCATGTCATACTAGAATTGCTATTTTTGTTTTGGTTAGATAGAATAACCGTGAATATTTACTGTATATTGACCCCATGCCATGAGTTGAGCTTGTTTAATTTCTACCTAGTTATCGTAACACGGACTAGAAGTATCATAGGTTAGCAGAGGTTTCGTCATCTGGATGTGAGACTAGAGTTCCATAATGTGTTAGATGAGATTGGGAAAAAGGATTTTAGCTTCAATTTTTTTTAATAAATATTCCTTGCATTTTGGCTTTCTTGTGATTTGAGCTTTGTTGCTACATAAAGAATAAAGATATGACCTGTCTAATGAAGCACAACCGACGCTATTATAAAGCACCTTGAAGCCCTTATCTTCAAAGAATAATGGTATGAAGCATTACTGGTGTTATAATATCTGTTTGTGTGGTATTAAGTAGTGGGTTACTACTTTGTGAATAGAAGAATAATCTAGCGGTAGGCTAATGAAAGACGAACGGTTATCTTCGTTGGGGAAAAATTTTGAAGTCTTTAAAGAATTTTAGATGAATAAAAAAGAAGCAGGATCTTATTAGTTCCTCGTCTGAAATACTTGTGTTAAAAATATGAAAGGTGAAGTACTGAGTATGGAGTACAAGAAAAGTGCGTGTTATTTGTCGAATTTGCGGGGTCCCTGTCTACGGTGGCGATTGACACCTCATGATGTCAATCAGCTAGCACCAGAACGGGGTTGATAAACTACAATTGCAGTGTTGTTAGTAACATAAGAATAACTAATGAAAGGCACAATTGATAAAACCAAAAATTTTCTGTCACACATTTTCAGGGTAGTGTTAAATATCAGCATGATCCATTGAATGTTCAGTGCCCGGGAGGGGAGAAATAGGCACAATTGCTTGCATCGAGGATGGTAATGAGTAAGAAAGAAATAGATCAACACACCATCAGTAAGAAAGGAACTCCTCGACCAAAATTTCTTACAAGACAGCGGGATAAAGAATTTCCCCAAAAACCACACACACGACCTCTTGAGCTTCAAAACAAAACATGAAATTTTGGAAGATTTTCGGTATATGCACTCATTTACATTAGTAATCAGAGTCTAGTTAGAAACAACTTTAATGATGATTCTCTCATTCTTGTGAGTTGCTAGTGATAAATACTAGCCTTTTGATTGATGTTCTTCGTTTCTTCATGAAAAGAGCTCCATGAAGAAAGCCTAACCTTGTACGGAGAATGCTGACCCGAATATGTACCAGATAACCTCAGCCGCTGCTTAGGCGTGCTCATGGATCTCATCTTAGCTTTAGCAGATTCCGTGGCTGCCATGTAAGTTGGGAAAACTGGGGAGTTCGGTAAAGAGCCTTCATCTCCAATTGATTTCTGTTTTATGTGACAGAATGATCTTCTTGGTAGTGAAAATGGTGAATTCAATTCTTCTATCAGTTCTTGTTTATGTGGAGTTCTCAGCTTCAGTAGGGTTAGCCTATTCGAATCACCTGCAGTAGTGTACAAGTAAGGTAAACTCTTCAGTTTCTCTGTTCCTTCCCTTTGGCACGACTGTCTTTTGCTCTCTCTGTGAGCTATTGATTCTTGCAGAGTTAGGTCCTTTCTTCTCTCCTGAGAAAAGAAAAACTTATTATCCTAATTGTGTTGTTCATATTAGCATTAAGGTTCTAGGAACAATCTGAATTACCCGATGGGAATACGAATATTGTTTCATTCGAACTCTTTTGGCAATTGCTTCTTGCTTTCTTAGTAACAAGTCTTCCATATCTTCCTTCGAAAACAGGCTTAAATCCCAGGTGTTGTGGTTGTGATCTATTCAAGCTGCCAGTTAACATAATAAACCCCATGATATATTGGTATACAGTATTGGACGAGAATCTTATTAGCTTTGAGTCTTCACAGGTTTCAAAAAAATCCAGCGTTTGGGCTTGTCATATACCTTCAGTTCTTCAGATTTGATCATTTCCTTTAGGCTTAAACTTCGCTTCTTCTGGTCATGATCATGATCTTGATTCAGAGTTGGAGGAGCCATTTGATATGGTTGCGATCGTGTCTTTGTCAATGACGAGATTCGCCTCAAATTCTTCACTACCCTGCGCCTCACGAGCTCACCTCGAATCACTGCTTGAAGCTTCACCAGTCCCTTCAGTGCATTAAGTGCTTTCCTAGCCTGCAAAAGTTCTTCACTCAGTCCTTTTTCTTTTGCCCACATATTGGTCAGCTTATTCTATCAACTGATTGATGTGGACCAGTAGAGGATGGACGTGTTGCAACCGGGGGGAGGGGGAAGGGGTGAGGGAGGTTGTTATTTTTCATTGTTTCACATTAGTCGGTTGGCAGGATAAGGTGCCAACACGTGAGCAAGAGAGCATTTTTGATAACTCATTTTATTTGCACTAGAGGTCATTTTATCAAACATGAATACAAGAGAACAAGAATTTGGATAACTCACAAGGTGTCCTCTGTAAGTACTTTGAATTTTAATGGCAGCAAAAATTTGATTTTTCGTTTCAAATCGACGGGGAATGTTAGTCATCCAGACCACTTCGGCTGCAGCATTTGCGGCCGCCACGGCAGCCTCTGCTGCGGCAGCCGTCGCAATAGCAACAGCCATAGCATGCTTTCTCTGCTCTTCTGTTGCCTCTATCAGTCTTTTATGATCAGGCGCTTTGAGTGCAGGAATTCGTCTGAACTTGAACCTTCGAAACCACCATTTCCATCCCTTCGGTTTCTGATCATAATTTCATTACCAGTTCGGTGAATTCAATAACAGATGCCTATGTGAATAAAACTCAAATGAATAGTCCAAATCCAGCTTTATATACCTCTACAGCTTTTGGTTTTGATTCAGGAATGACAAGTCTCTTCACACAAGTGAACCAACTGATTTTCTTTCCCATTGAGCAGCCAAAAGTGCTACAAAAGCCGGTTTTTACTAAGATTAACGAGTCGAGACTTGGGGACAGGATAACTGGTTAAGCTCAGGTCGCGTCCAATGGTAACCTTTCTCTTCAAGATCATCTACATCTAAGTTTCTATGAGAATGAACAAGAAAAGATTATATTAAAACTAACAAACATATTCTGTCAATCCGATAAAAACATCCCAAAGAGATGAAATTTGGAGTGCTTAACTGCTTATCTAAACATCCCAGATGGATGAGTGGTTATTACAAGAAAAATCATGTACTTTGTTCATAAACTTTGTAAGCTAAGCAAGAAATGAAGACTTCTTAAGACTGATAGTGAGAATGGAAGCATACCTTGGGAAACTTCATGTCGAAAATGCAGGAGACAAGGACTCACACCTCAATTTATATATAATGAGATGTGATGAGTGACGTCCTGGCTAGATTGAGAATAAAGTGAGCAAGATGGTAAGAGTTTACCTCGACCTAACGTGGCTCCCGTTCATATTAAAGAGGAACCGGTGGATTAGGTCTGTAGTTCCTTTGGATCTTCTTGTAAACCATTGGACATCTCAAGTGAAGAGAAGCGATGAAAAATAATCATGTAGCTTATGAAAACTAGTTCATATGTACAAAATTGACTAGCACCAGCCGTTGGTACTTTATAACGCCAAGTATTGACCTAACTTTAGAATGTAACTTATAAAGACCAAATAATTGTCTCTTATTAGTAGGTGATAGTTGTCGGGCCACATGACATGTATTTATGTTAGATGCTGACACTTTATGACATCAATTGATTGGTGCTAGAATAAGAATGTATATATAATATCCAGCAATTGTGAAAAAAAAGGTAAAAGTGGGGTTGCATTTTCTTCTAAGTTGAGTTTTCAAAGTACGAGAAATTGTTTTAGTCATGCATTCAAAAGCACATCATGTGCCGATGGAAAGCTAGAGTGAAAGCAACTTTAGGAAAAGTACTTAACAGTCGATCTTTCAATTATCATAAGTACTTTTTTTATGTGACTCGTAGCTGGTGCTTTTAACATCAAATGGCCCTCTATCTCCCTCTCCCATCCCTTCTGTAATTGTCATTTTCAAAACCCCTACAATGTATTTTTCGCCTCGACAATTTTGCAAGAGAATAAACACTAAAGTCATCGAGCAAGTGTTGTCCCAATTTAAAATATTAAACATGTCGGATTTTTGATTTGATTCAGTAGTGTAAAATTTCTACATTGAACACATATTTTGAGGGTAGGTTGAGCTTTTATCTTTGGCCTTGGGGCATTACGAAGAGACTAGTCATGTGTGAACATATTTCAAATCCCACCAAAATGATTTTAAGGTGAGATGTCAAATTGGACATGGTTTTTATCATAATTATTAATTGAAGTTTTACATAAAGCAAACAAAACAATTGGACTAGGCTCTCTTGCTAAAGGTCCAATTTATCTCGATAGTTAAAAAGGAAAAAAGAAAAAAGAAAGCAAGAGCTAGGTGTGTCGATTTGGTGCTCGATCGGAAGGACCCAAGGGTATAATTGACTTTATAAATGTCTTAAAACTCTTTCAGCTATTCAAAAGTCATCACAAATAAACTCTATATAAATGGCGATGTTCAGCTCGCCCATCAATAGAGAGCATTCGGGCATCGTCAAACTTCAAATAGAGCCCTAACCTAAAAGGTCTACCATTCATTTATGCAATGCAATGGTTGTCTAACAAATATTTTTCCAACAAACTTAATTGTACATATTAATGTATTGGCAATAAAAAATCATTATCCACATATGAAATAAATCTAGGCATGCAACAAAAGAAGGTATAAACATTAATCAGTCTAATAATGTAAATATGTGCTTTATTTCCAAAGCAATAATGGGATATCTAATGATGCAGTCCACCGTGGTACATTCATACTTTACAACATTGGACCCAAAACTTTGGTTGCAATCATAACCAAGTCTCCTTTTTTTTTTTTAATTATTGACCATAGAGAGATTTTCTCCCCTATAGTAATAAAAGATAGGTTAGTCCTATATGTTACAATTTCACATTCTATATATCACCCTCCTACCATTTTCTTCTCAAATTCTCCTCATTCTCCATTATTCTTCCACCTGCAATTGATCATATGGTCGGATTCACCGCTCAAACGGTATACTAGTTACTAGCCAGTCTTAATTCTCACATTTAACTGATGAGCATGTAATCTTTTGTCACGTACGTCTCTGTGTACTTCTCATAATATCAAATTCAATTTATATCTCAAGAAGTAAAAGAACCGATTATAAGCATTAAGGCAATCATGATAGAGTGAGCCGAACACATTTTGATCTATAGGCAACATTACATGATATCGGCCAAAGTGAAGACAATGAGGGAAATGGTTCAGTCCACCTGCGGTGGTTGTTGATCTGAACATCATGAAAAGATAGCTAAGCAACGAAATTTAGCGCAGAAAGTTGGGGGGAATGATTGTATGTATTTATTATATATTATTATTATTATCTGTCCTTCCTTAATTAATAGATAGAATATTCAAGGACTTTCTTGTTAATATCATTATTATTACTTTCTTTAATTTCTTCTTTGACTTCTAAAAATGGAAATTTGCACTATAGGTCTCTTATGTACCTTTCAATGAGTAAGTTGATCTTTGATTTTTTTTTTATTTGTGGTCAAAAAAATTATATTAAATCTATGTTTAATCGGTATAGCGTGGTACTTCATGAGTATTCTACTCAGTACTACTAGCCAATCAGGAATCTGTATGTAAATTAAAGGGCCTCAATTTGTTATTTAATTTGAGCCCAGAATACCATATGTGAATTCTTAATCGGTAAGGAGTACCGAGTGTTCAGTACTCTTAGAGTACCAGAATTTTTTCCGCGTCCTTGAGAGTTGCATGCTTAACTTTATGAAACTATACATTCAACAAAAAATTTAGTAGTTTCATCGTTAGTATATATATGTAGTTATGTACATATAATAAAATGCCAGTAAAATAGTTACAAGATATTTGTAACAGTAACACAAAACTATTAAAATACACTTAGAAATACTTGATGTGGCTGCATGCATAGCGTGATAGCCATATTGCGTTTGCTGCTGCTGATGATAATAATGATAATGAAACTAGTGATGCGTAGCAATTCACGTACTCAACTCTCAAATGACTTTACACTTGTTCGTCTGGAAAAGCTTCTAGTAGAGATTGTTTTGCAGACGCCATTACCATGAATTCAATTCAATGATGTAATTTTTGCGTGAACTCTCCATAAAGTTGTCTAGAAAACCTTGGGAAGATTTCTTTGTCTATCAATTTGATTTTTCTCTTTTGTCATGTTTCGACTTCTAATTAAATACAAAGAGAAAACTTGGAAGCTTAAAAGCAAACTCCACAGCTTTTTTGTAGGGGCTGCTTCAGCCCAATTCATGGGTTTCTTCAATCTCGGCCTTCACATACAACCTGCCCACCTTGCATCGAAAGAAGCAATTGAAATCCAATATGAACCCCCTTTTGAAAGACATATAAGATTACAAAGGCTAAAATCCTCAAGAATCTTCTTAATAATCCTATGCATAGATTTTTCCTTTTCTTTTATTTTGTTGTTTTTTTTGGTAGGTTCCTATTCACGGATTAGTTGAATAGTGAAAATCTTCAAGCATCAGGCATGGTGCTGTCACGGTACCATACTGATGATATGGTGTAATATTAGGCCCTGATGTGATTTGAGATGTAATGATGTATCAGACATTTGTCGCTTTAATATTTCAAAGTCAAACGTGCAAATGTTAGAATAGATTTGATTTCAACTTGCAACACGTGCGATGCACGTGAACACATTATATGATAGAGTTTTCATTCCAAGTATTTATATTCTTAGTTTGAGTCTTGCATGAAAAAAGTGAATCTTTAAAGTAATAAAAAATTATGCTGTAATATATAGACATCCTACGAATTTTCTTTATCCAACAATATAATTTGTTATCTTAGTTGTATTAAGGCGTTTTTAGTAAATTTTTGGTGGACAGGGTTTTCAAGGCTTAGCTTGTTGGTCATACCATTCTATTGATTATTTGTTAAATCTTTCGACTCTATATCCTCCACCTAGTGGCTAGTGGGTGCTAAAAGCTGGAAAAAATTCAATTTAGAAATACACTTAAATCAACGTAGTCACGTTTTTGTCTCGTTCACATTTATATTTATCCAATTTAAATTGTATAGCAATAGAATAGTCTATAATATCATGTGTTTTAAGGTGTTATCATTGGCAATTGCATGCAAGGCTACTTACATAACATTTTTTATTCGATTGATTATAAATAAACAATTTTGAAACTAATAATTACCGGCTTATTAGACATTTTTTTGTTATAACCTTATGTGCCTATAATGTAGCCAAAAAATACTAAAAGAGAAAACCTAATATGTTGTATTTACAATAATGAGACTCGAGAAGGTTTAGGAATTATCACAATTGAAATTAGTGGTCAATTAATACTATTAAGTATTGTAACTTCGACCGGGACAATTGAGAATTTCAAATATATTATTAAATGTTAAATCAATGAAATTAGAATCATTGAATTATTAAATGTTAAATCGTTGTATTCTCAAGTGCCCCTGCTTTTAAATTCTATCATGTGTACACCATTTGAGATGCTTTAAAAAAGTGTTGTGCTGTATGAACAAAATGATATATAAAAAATGTAATAAAATTGACACATAGTATAATCTACACATCACATCACTTTTCCATCAACACTTATCAGATAACTCACTTGTCAATTTTATCAACTCTTTTGTCTCTCATTATGTTCAATTAGAAGTTTTCATTAAAAAAACAATGAAATTAGAAATAATCGTACCAATCAATGGCCAATTTGAAATCTTATAAGACTTATAAGGGCATTATTGTCCAAAAATATTTTCCCCTTTATTCTCTTTTAGATATTGAGAATGAGAATTTCAAATATATTATTAAATGTCAAGTCAATGAAATTCTCAAATTAGAAATAATTGTACTAATCAATGGCAAATTTAAAATTTTATAAGATTTATAAGGCCTTATTGTCCAAAAATATCTCTCTCCTTCGTTCTCTTTTAGATACAGTATAAATAGATTATTCGAAGTTTAAGAAAAGAGTTCTTAGAAAAGGGTTGTACTACACAGAAAAAATACACCCAAAAAACAACCAAAATATTTAAAAAGACTAGGTTACCCTTCATTATTTTTACTTTTAACATCTGAGATATTTTCTGACCTAAACATCTTCAACATCAGCAAGGCTACGCGTAATCTTCACCGTGCACCACCGCTATAGGCAGTCTTGAAGGCTTCGGCCGAAAACCTTTCATCCCTGTTATCCGATTTAGCTTAGTTGTCTTCTTCAATTCCCACTTCTCCAACTTTGAAGCCCTAATTTCTAGCCCGGTCGGTTCTCGACTTCCAGCTCTGTACAGTTGGATTAATTCTCCATGCTTCCCACCCCAAATTCCATGGCTTTTTCTCCATGTCAATCACCAAATAACCGTAATTGGATTCCAATTAATTTTATTTGTTCTGCAACAGGAAGGGGCAACCGGAGGTGTGGGTCGGCAGCAATGAGGAATCAATACTAATTCTTTTGAAGTAGGAGATACGAGTAAACATGATGAGGAATAACACATAGGCACGACATGTGAAAATTTTAGATTAACTAAGTGTTTGACAACTATTCGGATTATAATCTGGATTACAATATGTTACGTGGTATCATTTTATTGGTTGCTTTTTATAAAACGTAAAAGATTGAGACTTGATTTTTACTTTTTGACTTTTTGAAAAAAATGAAATTAATGAAATAATGCTGTGTAACAGATTATAATCAAGATTATAATTCGAGTTAGTTGCTAAACACTTTATAAATTTTAATGACGACAATCAACAGAGCGACGTCATAGAGTGACTTCTCGCTGATTGTCTGCTTGAAAAAAATCATGCAGGTTACAGGTTCAAAGAGAAACGGGAATTTTTGGTGTGAGTCGCAGGCGATGTGAGAGAGAGAGAGGTGCCACGTCATTCTGGAGTGCCTTCTCACGGAATCCTCCTGTTCAACTAGCATTTTCTTTTAGAAAATCTATATATATATATATATATGAGAAGAGAGGTGTGATTTTTCTCGTTCTTTTTCTAGTTCTATAAAGTTTTTGGCTCTATAAGGCTTCTAGCTCTATAAGATTTTTGGCGATATTATGTAATTTTTTTTGTATTTTTATTTTTATCCTTTGTTTTAGATTGTTATACTAATTTTTTAAATAATATTTACTTTTTTCTTTATTAATTCATATCCGATTCTCAATTCAAGGTGGTTTTTTTAGCTAAATATTTTAAATTAGAGATCTGTCACTTATCAAATTGAACACAAAATTAATTAAGAATTCTATTTAAAAAAAGCATATAGTAATTTTTATGATTTGAAAACTCAAATATAGCACATCTCTAAACTAATAAAGTTCTAAAAATCTATAATATTAATTGTAAATTTCAATTTTTAATAATTTTTAAAAAAAATTTATATGGTATTGTAGTGCAATATCAATTGATTTTTTAAAAATTATAGTATTCTAATTTGTAGATTCTATAATTAAATTGGAACTTTTTGGTAATTTAAGTCTTATCGTATTTGAAGTTAGATTATTTATTTGAGAGATTGACTGAATATTGATACGGTTACACTATAATAGTTGTTCAACAAATTTTATTAAACATTTTATTTTTATTGAATCACCTCAATTAATTTTTATTTATATATGTATAATTAACTAACGTTGTAATATAAACAAGTGATATGACAGTTATGTTTTTCACATTCTAGACAAGAAGTCCTGGATTGAAACACGCTCAGCTCTCTCCTCCCCTCCCTTATACCCACAATGTAAAAAAAAAAAAAAAAAATTTAACTGGTACAAAAAGTGTTACTGACAAATAAATTCAAATATAATAGAATGGTTATAAAAACTTATGTTCCATAATATTAATATGACTTAATTGGCTGTATTAATAATTTATATTAAATTTTTGTATAAAAATTTATTGACGTTTCTTATTAGAGTAATTATAGGGATAAATATTTATTTAACATGAATAATTGATATTAATACCCCTCCCGCCCCCTATACACACTATATATATAAATAACTTGTGTAAAAAGTGTTACCAACAAATAAATAAATCTAAATATGATAGAATAGTTATAAAAACTTATACCTCATAATATTAACATATGACTCAACTGGCTATATTAATAATTTATTAAATTTTTGTAAAAAGATATATTGACATTTGTTATTAAAGTAATTCTAAGTATACATAGTTATCTGTTATAAATAACTAATATTTGTTAGTTGGCAAACGTGAATTGATTTTTTATATGCAAGTGGTGAATTTGAAGGCCCACGATCATCAAATACATAGTTGACAGTAAAATATGTCATTTTTTCATGTCAGATAAATATGTCTCCTTAAAATTACTATTGTTATTATTACTTTTAGATATCATGTAACGCACGGGTAAGAATTCTAATTGTTCAAATAATATAAAAGTAATCAAATAAATTTCACTAATATTCATTTAATTTAATACACAAAAAAAAAAACAATTTGAGGGGGTGGTTTGATTAAGATTTTTCAAAATCAATTCTCACTTTCAAACTTATTTTTAACAACACATGTATCTATTAAAATAATTTTGCATATAAACTTGTAACTTTTAATTACTTTTTAACCATACAGAACAATTACCCTTCCAAAATCCATCTCAAAAATTAAAAATAAATAAAAATTCTGGAAAAAATAGTAAAATACAATAAAAAATTAAGAAAATGTAAACGGGTCAAAATCCCCACCCAATCCACCCCGATTTGACACGTTGTCATCCCTAATTTATAGTTCTAAAAAGAAGATTATATATGATAAGTGATTGTTACCATATGGTATTGGGGGGCAAAACAGTTCTTTTTGGAACACAACCCGCGGCGGATTTGATCGGAACCATTGATTTGGTTATCAGAACCCCAGAGATACATTGACCATCTATTACCAAATCAAACTATTTTTTTCTATTTTTCACCTATTACCAAACTATTTTTTCCATTTTTTTAGATTATAATTTGAAAATTATAAGGGTGGAGATGATAACTTGAACGCGTGTCAAACAACACGATAAGCTAATAATGAATCCCTTTGCCAGTACAAGTCCATTTGGTCTACCAAACCAAACTATTTAATAATTAAGATTTAAGAATATTGAAATTTAAGAAAGAAATTGGATCAAACAGGTATGGCTATGAAATTTTAGTCTACTGCCAAAAGTTTTTAATTAAGGTAGTATCATGGGCGGAGGTAGTGATGGTCAGCCTGACTTTTTTTTTTTTTCCGGTACAACAAAGGGTGATGGGAGAGGGGAATTGTGGGGATTTGAACCAGGGTAATCCCAGTAAGAGGTTAGGACCTTAATCACGTGAGCTAATCCCTTGATCCCTTGGTGGTCAGTCTGACTTACAGCTACTCTTGTTTAAAAAAAAAATTTTTTCCTTTTTTTTAACCTTTTGAAAAATGAAAAAAATATTTTTTATTATTTCGGCTACATGTCGTCAACTTTCAAGTTTCCTTTCGACCATCTTCTGACAATGCCATTGCTATTGTAGTATTTCATTTTTATTTTTTGTTTTCATTCTAATATATAAGTTACTTATTTTACTAGAATCAAGTATCAAAGTTACCCATTTTCCTCTCCAACAAAACTTAATAATTTAGAAATGTTGTAACATGCAGATACGTGCATGAGACTCTTATTACGAGAGTATGGGCAGATATTGTACACTGTACTACTTTTAACTTTTGCAGTTTTGGACAATAAATCACTCTATCATTTAATATGTGACTAGCTGTTAATCAGAACTCTCCTAGTACGGAGTTATCTCCTGTGCCATATTCCGCCCTTAGGGATGATGGTGTTGCCTTCATCTAGAAGGGCACTCTACCTAAGAAGGTTCAAAAATGGATCTTTCTCGCTTTACTAAGTGAAGACGGTGGATTAGCGGGGTCGGTTGGAAGTCTATTTAGAAATTATTATTTTTTTTTTTGAATTTTAAAATATTATTCATTTATTTTTTCGCCTATTTCTTTGTTTAATTACAAGGTAAGGATAGATGTGTCATTTTGGAAGGGTTTAAGCTCCAAAATTGATGGAAACTGTCAACAGGGATGAAAATGGAATTATAGGAAAGGTTGGGGATCCACGTGACTAGAAGTAAACAATTATAACAAGATTATATAAAATTTGAAAGCTTAAGGATGACCTCAAAAAGTTATAAACTTGCCTAGCCTGTGCAGGGATACTGGGGTTCTAGCAGAAGTATCACCGGGGAGGATGGCGGTTTTGCTGTCAACTTCTCCATCATCAACCACGGCTGACCTGAAGTTCATTTCATCTCTGAACAACAACATTGAAGCAACCCCTCTATCAAGATTTCAGCTTATCATTGGTAAATGTACCTTTTCCCCTCTTTATTCTTATGATTTTCTTGCACTTTGTAAGGAACCCAGTAGCCAAGATATTCTGTTTACAGGTTTGGAAGTAGGAAATAAGAGAAACGGGTATGACAAGAAAGGATTGTGCATTTCTTTGTGTGCGAAAGGTGCTGAAGCGGCTGTTGAAAAGGCTGAGAAAAAGAAAGGAAAGGTTTCAAGAAAAACTGAGAGAGGTTTGATTTTGAGTGAAGGAAGGGATGAGGATGAGAATTATGGGCCTATATGTCCAGGTTGTGGCGTCTTTATGCAAGATAAAGACCCAAACCTCCCGGGGTATTATAAAAAGAAGAAAGCGGAAGAAATAAAATTGGGCGAGGATGGGGATCTTATTGAGGATTTTGATGAGTTTGAAGAAGATGATGAGGAATTTGAGGATGACATTGAGGGGAAATTGGAAGAGAATGATGAGGATGATTTTGACTGGGATTCAGAGGAATGGGAATCTGAGTTTGAAGATGAAGAAGATGATTGGTTGAAGGAGTTGGATGGTTTCTCTCCGGCTGGAGTTGGGTATGGTAACATTACCGAGGAGGTGGTGGAGAAGGCGAAAAAGAAGAGGGTGTCTAAGGCAGAGAGGAAAAGAATGGCTCGGGAGGCTCTCAAAGAAGAAGAAGAAGAGGTGACAGTTTGTGCACGATGTCATTCTTTGAGACATTATGGTCAAGTGAAAAATCAGGTGGCTGAAAATTTGATACCGGATTTTGATTTTGATCGTCTGGTTAGTACAAGGTTGATGAAGCCCACAGGGAATGCAGATGCTACAGTAGTGGTTATGCTGGTTGATTGTGTTGATTTTGATGGTTCTTTTCCAAAACGTGCAGCCAAGTCCTTGTTTAAAGCATTGGAAGGAAGTAAAGATGCTTCAAAGCATGGTAAAAATTTGCCAAAGCTTGTTTTGGTGGCTACAAAAGTTGATCTTCTTCCATCTCAAATATCACCGACAAGGTTAGATAGATGGGTTAGGCACCGTGCAAAAGCAAATGGAGCACCTAAGCTAACTGGGGTAGATCGGTTAGTGCTCGTAAGGATTTGGGTGTAAGGAACTTGCTTTCCTTCATCAAGGATTTGGCTGGTCCAAGAGGAAACGTTTGGGTTATTGGGGCCCAAAATGCAGGGAAGTCGACATTAATCAATGTACTTTCCAAGAAAGAAGGGGTAAAGGTCAAGAAACTTACAGAAGCTCCTGTTCCCGGAACAACGCTTGGTATCTTGAGAATTGGAGGAATATTGTCTGCTAAGGCGAAAATGTATGATACTCCGGGCCTCCTACATCCATATTTAATGTCCACGAGATTAAACTGGGATGAGCAGAAAATGGTTGAGATAAGAAAGGAGCTACAGCCTCGAACTTATAGGATTAAGGTTAGTTATGATATCTTAATGAGTAGGTGGACAGATCACATTCTTGACATTATGTCATTTAAAATTCTATTAGAGGACAAAATGTCTATAGTATCCAATTGATGATGCATTCATTTCATAATGAACTCCTTTAGAGATTTGCTAACTAGAAATAGCTGGTTATGACAAGCGGTAAATAAACAAATTGCCGAAGTCAGACTAGCAGGTTTCAACTGTGTTGTTTATGTATTTGTCATTGTAAATTCAATTTGTATGAGTTCAGGATTGATGTATAAATCCAGTTCAAAGGTAAGACAGCTATGTTCAAAAGTTTGCATAAATATGTAACTTCAGCATAAAATGGTACAACTTTTGGTAATGGATGATGTTCTTTTGATCTTTTATTCTGCTCGCATGTAGCTCGTTAGTTTTTAGAATATTGTAGAGTATTGCAACCGTGTCCATGTAGCATAGAACTTCTGAGATAAAGCCCACTGAGAATGTGATTATGAGCTTTAAAAGAAGCTGCTTCTAATTCACCCCACCCGAAACCCAACCACTAAAGAGGACATCCTCCCCACTCGCCCAACCCCCACCCCCCGGGTTTTGTAAAGAGGACACCCCCACCTTCACCCCACCCCCACCCAAAAAAAAAAAAAAAAGAAACTCTCCTTTTCATTTTTGTGGTGGTGGGTTGTTGGTGTTTGGGGTGCTAGGTTGGTGCAGGGGCAGGGAGGTTTACAAGCATTCTTTTCAACAAGGGTCTCTAGTTGCTTTCTGTGAAGTATTTTTATGGTTCTTAGAGCTTCACGAAACATAATTTAACAGAGTATGTATGTTTCTGCAGGCAGGTCAAGCTGTACATATTGGTGCCTTAGCACGATTAGATCTTAATGAGGCTTCTGTAGAAACAATCTATGTGACAGTTTGGGCATCCACAAACGTCTCCCTTCATCTGGGTAAGATTGAAAATGCTGATGAGATCAAGAGCAAGCATGCTGGAATTAGGTTGCAGGTAATGCTTTTGAGCCACATAAATGAAAATCTCATAACACGAAGCAGATGCAATTAGATTAATATACTACCTCCGTCCCATAAAGATAGCCTTTTTCCTATTTGCATAGGGATTAAGAGATGTTCATATATGAAAAGTAAATTAAAGATTATTTTCCTATTATAACCTTTCATTTATTAATTATTCCACTTTAATAATTCTATTTTGTTGATAACACTGCATATTAAATAAAGGTATATAAGAAAACTAATATTTAAACTACATTTTTGAAAGGAAAATGGTCTATATTTTGGGACGGACAAAAAGGGAATAATTGACTACCTTTATGGCACGGAAGTAGCATAAAAAATAAATAATTCAAATTCTAGTGCGTTTCAACTGGTAACTGAACAGGCTTTGGTTTAGCTTTTATGTTTTCAACACTTTCAAACTTTGGGTTATATGTTTGTGGAAGGTTTAATGTAGATGAGTTATACCTTGAATTTCTTCTATTTTGGGATTTATGTGGCCAAGCCATTATCTTAGATTAAATTAAATGAGATAATATCGATCATCCTCTTGGGATATAAACCATATTAGATGTATACTATTCATTTGGATGAGTTCTACCGTGATATTTTTGGTTCCGTAATTCATGCTGTTGACAATTAATCGTAAATGAGATAAAATCCCTCGTTCACTTATATCTGAATTATATTTCTTTGTGTTGTCCTTATATATTGTCTTGGATGGCATCTCGGTTCACATTATCCTTTTGCAGAGAATATTATCCCTTTTTCTACCGGTTCCTGAGTGTCACTTATAAAATGAGGTGAAGAAACAACATAAATTATATAGACGAGGTTTAATCATATTACATGCCCATAAGAAAGCTTTTTCAAGAAAAAAAAAGAAACTCTGAGAATCTACTCTTAAGTTTCCTCGTCAAGGAAGATATTCTCCAAGGTTTGTGCAGGTGGACTTGAATTTTACAGTCTTGCACTATTTAATGATTGTGAAAAAATTCAGCTCAGTCTTCTAGTGGAGAATGAGCACAAAGCTGTCATATATTCATTTAGATGGGACTAAGAGTACCTATGTAATTAGGGAAGTTCAGTTAACTAAGGCCACGCACGTATAAATGAAAGCGCAAGTATCCTTGTTGACTATAATTGGGTTCCTAAAAAACGAGTAAAGGTGATCTATATTTGTTATCTGATAAAAACTTCGGTTTGTCTTCTTTTTAAAGTTAAAGCTACTCTGGGCCTGTCACGCCCTGCTCTAGTTCACTTTGGTTTTGTTTTCTTTTCCAGTTGTGGAATTTTCTGTCTCTAAACCTGTACTTTGGGCTGTAGAATTCCTTTTTCTTTCCCAGCCTATGAATCCTTGGAATGAGACGATATATGCAAGTCCCTTTAAATACAGTATAAATTGAAATAAAGTTTAAAGATTATGGACTTCCAAATTTCTGAGTGGCATTTCACATTTATGGATCTCTCACTCAAGACAAAAGAAAAAAAAAATTATAATGGTGATATTTAAAGATTATGGACTTCCAAATTTCTGAGTGACCTTTCACATAGATGGATCTCTCACTCAAGACAAAAGAATAAAAAAAAAAATTATAATGGCGATAGTCTTTTTTTCAGTGTTCTGCTAATTCTTCTTTCAGCCACCTGTTAGTGCCGATCGTATTCAAGAACTGGGCACATGGGGAAAGAGAGAAGTCAAAGCATCTGGAACAAGCTGGGATGTGAACAGTCTTGATGTTGCAGTGGCTGGCTTAGGCTGGTTCTCTTTAGGTCTAAAAGGTGAAGCAAGCTTGACCCTTTGGACATATGATGGGATCCATATCACTGTGCGGGAGCCTTTGGTAATTGATCGGGCACGAGTTGTTGAGCGACCTGGATTTTTACTGCCAAAGGCTATATCTGATGCAATCGGAAAGCAGACCAAACTCGAGGCTAAATCCAAGAGGAAGTCTGAAGAAGAAAGTGATGTTCTGCTCTCTTAACTGCCTAGCTGAGGAAAAGCCAATATGTAACTTCTGATAATCCAATTTAGAGTCTCCAGATATTAATCAAGTTGTCTTTACTCCTGATCTTGTAGCTACAGATCCTTGCGAGTTCAAGCATCTAAGCATATCGGTGCCTGATTGTGTCACTTGGGAAAAGAAACTCATTGCTGCTTGTGCATGAACTTATTCTTTGGCCCTGTATATTGGGCCGAATCCCCTGAAATTACTCAAATGTACAATAGAAAGACACATGATTTGCCTGTCTGAGATTAATAAAAGTGAAAAAGATATGTTCTTATGCTGCTTTGAGTAAAACCATATTCTCAAGTTTATGCCATTATGTTCTTTGTAACCGTGAACAATAGAAAATAGTATGTGTTGACTTCAGGCATCAGGCTCGCCCTGCTATAGAGAAGGGAGCAGAGGTTGGATCGGTTATTGAAAGTCGGTTTCTCTCCCGAATGCAAGTAGGCATTGCAGAGCCCCCTCTTTCCTGCATAAAAGATTCTGGAAATTCGCGTTTTATCATTTGTTCATCGCAATTCTTTTCAACAGATTAGCTATTTTCGGTAGTTCCCATCCAGCACATAATGTTATGTTCAGCCCCCACAAAAATGGTACTAAGATAGGCCCTTTAGACAACACCTTGAGATCAGAATGTTAATTTGATTACCCTAAAGCAGGGAGATTCGTTTCAACTAGAATAACCTTTTTTTAATTTTTATTTTTCCTCATTTGCATTCTACAACATCGTTTTTACATTTTCTCATAGCCTGAACTAAACCAGAGATGCCAGACTATGACCAGCCAACCTTGCTCTATACAGAAGGCTACATGAAAGTAAAAGAGTGCCATTCCACGACCGAACATTCCCTAGTTCAGCGCGGCTGAATGAAAGTGGGCATGTATTGTGGGCTAACATGATTGACCGGCTTCTCCCAGTACTTTGTTGTCTCCCCCAGGAACTTGGGACCTCTCTCATTTGACATGCCTAGATTCTTGATCAGCACCTCTCTGTTGTTATAACCTGATGAACCCACACAAGCATAACAAGCAATGAGCATGCAATGTATTGGTTGGATCAAATAGCAAGGAAATGTTGAATCTGTTCATAAAACCCACTGAAAAAATTCTTCACAACAATCTCTAATATCTCGTTGTAATCGTGCACAACTTTAGCTCCCAGCTCGCAAATCTTCCACAATTTTTTTAAGTATGATTTTTTCTTTCCCTGGTTGTAAATTGGCATTGCTGCATGC
The DNA here is from genome assembly GCA_963692815.1 of Nyctanthes arbor-tristis. Taxonomy (NCBI): domain Eukaryota; kingdom Viridiplantae; phylum Streptophyta; class Magnoliopsida; order Lamiales; family Oleaceae; genus Nyctanthes; species Nyctanthes arbor-tristis. Next base: position 20,027 of record CAVNYN010270584.1, on the reverse strand, counting down.
CCTTATTATTTTTTTAATATAAATATTATTAGACACTCATGTCACATGGAAGTATTGACATAAATTAGAACTAAAACAGCGGTCCAACAATTAATGTTGTTTAAATTCTCATGTCAATTAAAAACACTCCATCAGCCAAAAGCAAATACACCAGATCCCAACTTCAATGATGTTAACAAGCTAACGGGATAATTGAATTTCCAATCAATCAAGTAAAGTATTTAGTGAAGTTGCATACCATTTTCTGGCATACCCAAGACTGCCTTACTCCCATATTCAGGTTCCTGTGATTGGAGAAATTCCTCATACTGAGATTCCATGTTCAATGTATCCTCATCGACAACGAGGTCAATGTTATCAGGCAGCAGTTTAGCTACATCCTGTCCATCAAAGTCATCATCTTTCATGCCAAGAATATCCTCTCCCTGGTGCTCACTGAGCCAGTAGTTGCGAAACCAGGTTGAGGTTGTCACTAGATTCCACCATTCCGGTGAGAAGTCCTCCATTTGGCGGACTGAGGCCGGTATGAACAGAGGCGCATTTGGATTAAGTGTTGATCGTCCTCCAGATACTAAAGCCATGTTTTGTGTTCAAATCTAACCTGCAATAGAACTAACTAGGTCAACACTTTTCAACATCCATTTAAAATTGAAATTCAAGTATTTAAAAGAGCAGAACTTTAGTTTCTTCAATTATCCTAAATAAAAATCAAATTAGGAAAAATTAACCAAGTGTTTCAAATTCCGAATTAAGTTCTGCTTGCTAATACTCTTTCCTATGGAAGCAACTTACACGAATCATTTATTTAACAGGAAATCACAGCCAAATTTATGAAAATTTCACAAATTACTTTGCTCTGCTCATTACATTTTCAAAAATTCTTAAAAAAGTAAAAAACTTGAGGTTCAATTAACCAAAAAGGCACCAAAAGATGAGCAACAGTTTTCTGATTAACCATCGCTGGCCAGTAACACTAAACTTACTAGGCTCCAAGCCAAATTAACAAAGGGATTACACAATTTTTCTAAACAAAAAATTCCTTCTGAGAACTATTTATTGAACTCAAATCTCAAGAGTTCACATCATCGAAAAAAGGCTGTGCTAACCTATAATTCGTTCAACTCGTAGAATTCATCAATGATTTATCCGTTAAAGTGAAGCTAAAACAACCAAATTCAGTTCATTCAAGCTCAAAGAGTCTGATTGCTTATCGTTGCAAATGAACCACACTTTGATCACTGAAAACATCAAATTAACATCAGAACAGTAATAGAAATCCAAGAAATGCACTGATTAAATCAGCAATCATCAAATCAAATAGAATTAAATGCACGAAAATTCATCAAAGACTGAGTCCACGAATAAATGAAACCTTGGGAGAAAATTTTCTCCGAGAGTTGAACCCCAATTCTACACGTAAAGCGCGATGAAACGTTCTCGGTAAAGGCAAAAGTTATTTATAGGATAAGAATAACGGAGGCTGGGAAGGTACGGTCTCCGAACCTGAGGCTTGGGACACACCCGAACCTGCCCACTGATTGACTCTCTAGAACTAGAAGACGTTATTACTACTTTACCAATGACTAACGGCTCGTTTGGGGTGTCAAAAGTTACGCGCTTTGTGAGTTGTAACGCCGTTGGAAATCAATGAAACGTGCTTAATTGCTCGTTCATGGAACGAAATTCCTAAAAACCCAAAATGTGGAAATTATTGTTACTAATATAAACAAAGTCAAACATCTTAAAATTCACTTAAAAGGATATACGAATGTCTACAATATAAATCCTTCTAGTAAAAACAGTACATATATAAAGGATGATATATTTTTTATGACAATATATGATTGATATATCAATATAACGAACTTTTATTTTGAATTAATGTAACAAGATTTATTTATTAACATTTAATGAAAAAGATTAATGTCATCATATATATCTAATAATTAGAAGACTAAAAAGTTACAAAAAATAGTCTATTGTAATAGTGTCTAATTCTGGTTTCTATAATATATGCATGGTGTGTATCTTCGAGACTTTCAATGAGCACATGCGTTAATATACTTTTGAATTTGGTGTTGGAATTTGATCAATCCATTTTTTACTGATATGTCTAAATATCTTAAACTGTAGAGTTTCCTTTTTTTGTGGTATCTACAGCGAAATCTAAATATAATTTAACAATATGATCTACTCTCAAACATATAACTCGTTATGAATTAATAGATGTCATCTTTCAATATCATTTACCTTTGAAAAAACTGAGGTCATACTAGATACTGATGAATTGTCAATTTTAAATCTTATAGAGGATAATAATCTACAAGACATATCTTGGTAAGTAAATTTACTCATCTTTTCCTTATCGGTATTCAATGTGCAAAATCTTGACAAGTTTTTGTGTTTGGTCTAATGCTAATTGCATATCAAAAGGTAATTGCATAACGCAGTTCGGCTATAAAAACAGATCAGACTTCTAGTTTAGAGCCCGACCACTAATTACAGGGGGCCACGTATATTTTGTAATACACGACAAAAAATTCAATCATTCAAATTGCCAAAATAACCTAGGTTTTCCCACTAAAATTGCCGCTTAATGTATCTGAAATTACCACTTTTCATTAGGGGCAATTGGGACTTTTTCTTCTAATAACCCATTTGCAGGCCTTTTAGCTTCATTTGTAATATCTCCGATGTTAGTCCCTTCATGTTCTAAGTAGCTAATCACTAGTTAGGGAGATTTAGCCACGGGCTTTAGGTCATGTCTGTTTCAAAAAAAAAAAAAAATTAACTTTTTACATTAGAAATTTAAAAAATAAATTACTTCGGCCCTCGTCAATTGGTATTTTTATATTAGAGCTCTGTATCAGTAAAAAAAAATTATGAATTTATTTCTATCACTAGTTAATGCATGATATATATAAATAAAAATAATAATAATTAACTGTAGCTGTCAATCACATCGAAAAGTAACCACTTGCTAGATGCTCGATGGCGGTTGAAATTTATTTTAACAGTGTTGCCACTGAGCATCATTAGATGAATAATTCTAAATAGACGAAATAAAAGACAAAGAGGGTAACAAAAATGACAAGTGGCTCATGTAATTAAGATTGATAAAAAAATGATGTGATGTGTCGTGTTGAAAAATAAGATATTAATATATATCAGTTTTATTTAAATTTTTGTATTTTTTATTCCTGTAGCAGAACTCTCGTTAGATGGGACAGAGATGATTTGGTCCTAAAACAAGGAATCCTATTATTTTTCCCTCAAAACATTTCCCAGACACGCCCGTAACGTCAATGCACGTAGGCTTGTACATTGCGCATCACATGTTGTACACCAAACTGAAATTCTGTGGAATTTCAGAAGCAGCCAGCTATAGGATAAACACGTATCGTTGTAAGCATTTTAATCGACAGGTCATGAGTGGGTCCCACAGATGATCGGCCTGTACTTAAATTCCGCTCATGGTCGTTAATAGACGGTGATGGTGGGGTTTTGTTAAGATCTGAGGGCTGAAAAGGGATAGCTGAATGATGATGACGTATGTGGTGGGTCGCGCATGAGGGGGAATTCCATGTATTCCGTATCATATCACATGGGTGGTTTGGTGGGTAGACTACCTAAAAAGATGATTAATGCATTTGTTTATGAGTGAGTAGACAACTAATTATAATTGATTTTTCGATAATTTACACTTATCATCCCAACCTTTCAATTTTTAATAAATTACATCTATAGCCTTTAATTCTACTCTTATGGATCCCCAACCTTTAACAAAATCCCAGTTAGGTTCCTGAAGGTGAAAACCGTTCAAAGTGTTTGTTAGTCAAAGTGTTGATGAAGGGTAATTTTGACAAGACAAAAAAAAATATTTTAATTTAAAAAACTTAAAATAAATTTAAAAAAAAAAAAGTTGGGAAGAGCCCCCCAAGCTATTGGAAATGGCAATGGGGGAGACTCCTCTCCTCTGCTGCCATTTTAAGCAGCCTTTTGTTGGCAGCCCTAGGGGAGTCTCTCTTGTGCTTGCTACATTCCAGCAGCAAGCACGATGGGGAGACCCCCTTCTGTACTGCCATTTCTTTGTCTGCCAGAAATGGCAGTAGCGGGGGAGGGAGATCCCCCTCGTGTTTGTTGCTGGGCTATCGAAAGTGGCAGTAGAGGAGGGAGTCCCCCCCCTTCAAGCTGCCATTTCAGGGACCTGACTGGAGATTTGGGTAAAGGTCAGGGACCTTCAACAGTATAATTAAAGGTTAGAGACGTAATATATTAAAAGTTAAAAGGTTGTGGATTGTAGGTGTAAATTATCCTTGATTTTTTTAGGTGACAATACAAGTAGATTTTGTTTGGTAGGTGGTCTTATAATTATATAAAAAATGTCTATTTACAAACTCGTTTTAATGAGAAAATGGAGAATGAGGGAGGTTGAATTATTGAGATTTGTACAGTACATATAAGTCTTATAAAATATGTGGATGTGATTGATTTAATTATTTTTTATTTAAAAAAAGAATTAATTTGCAAATATAGGCAAAAACTTACATATGAAAATGCATATACGGATTAAATCAGTCTGTTTTCATTTAATGATCTCCACCAACTAGAGAGGTATTCAAGTAACTAACATTTGATACTATAACGACACCAACAGTGATCTATGAAATAATATTAACACATCACTATATCATCTTCAAATCACACCAACAGTTGGGATTATATTATACTAAAATTCTCACCCGTATGTTGCACGGAAATAACACTAATAAAAAATTTCAACGAAATCATATATAAATTGAAGTAGTTTAGTCTTTATTGAATGTACATTAAAAATTAATAGTTTAGAAAAAAACAATTAAAAAGTCAAATATATAGGTAATGTTATTCAGGTCAATTCAACTAAAACTTGTCATTTTTTGCACTCCTCTATTTTTCATAATATTCTGAATTTGATGAACATTCTTCCAATTTCTAGAGTCAACCTATAAATTGGACAATAATATACAGTAGCTAGGATTTTGAGATTCTAAGTACAATAAATGTTTTGATGTCATTTCATCAAGCTCCACATTTTCAAGAACTTGTCACGCCCCAATTAATGTCACCCAGATGCTATCATCTCTACCTTAAAATATAACTCATCTCCTTGCAATGGAATCACCCATTACTAACGATTTAGTTTCAGCAAACCCCCTTCCCACAACAAAAATTGGACACTGCCAAAATGATTTGCTATTGAATTAATGTCATTGTTAAACCAAATTAGGTACTTCAATCCATTTTTATCACATAATCACCCGTATTATCTACTGTTACTTCTTATCTGATGCACATTTGACATGGGAAAACCAAGATCATAAATTAATTGTCCCCATGAGGCATGGAAAAAAAAAAGTGCACTTATGAAATAAAAATATGTAAGGAATCTCAACTCAAATACAAAGTATGTGTTTATTCATGCGTGTGTGTCTATATATGCATCAATCAACTATTTAACTCTCAGCATAATTCTGAAAAATTTTGAAATGCCAAAAATCCAATATTTGTGTAGTTAATTGCAACGAAATGAAGGTCATATAACTATTTTAGAAGGATATAAAATCTCAATATAAGTTTATATTAAACTTACATTTTTATCCGAGATCATTTGCAACTGCATAATTCATTGTTTTAATTTCTCTCAGATAATGTTTGTGATAGCTAAACTTATAATTGGGGGCTGTCAGTTTGTGTAATTTGGTGAAACCTCACAGAGGTCCTTTTTGTTATTGAATATGTATAATCTATATATACATTAAAGTAATTTAGTTTCCATTTCTCATTTTCCAGCCCAAATCACTTTCTAAATTCAGTTATTGCATTTTAGCCATTGGTTTAACACTTAATCCTAGCCTTTGATTATTATTTTCTTTTTATTATTTTTATTTATTTTTTATCTTTATATCTCAATATATTACCTTATATAGACATAATCACAAATGAATAATTTAAATAATTAAATCAAGATCTTAGTTTTTATATATATAAGTTCTCTTACATCAAAGGAAACTTCCACATATTATATTTTAATAATCATAATAATGCATGCAATTATACAGAGTATAATTTGGAATCAATTTTCTGTATCTTTTTAAAAAAAGTTTGAATTTGATTTTCTTTTTTTAAACAATTTTAAATCTTTGTGATTTTTAAATTTTTTTAATGTAATGTAATTCATTGATATTTATGCAAAATTCACAATCTGAATTCGATTTTTTTATCTTTTTAATATTTTCATTTATTTTTTATCTTTTTATCTTAAGATATTATTACCTTACATAGAGAATATCACAAATAAATAATTTAAATAGCTAAATCAAGATCTTAGTTTTTTCATGTAATTTCCCTTACATCAAAGGAAATTTTAACATATTTTAGCTTAATAACCACTTAAATTCAGTTTTCTACATCTAGAAATAATAATAATTAAATTTAAATTTTTTTAACAATTTTAAATTTGTATGATTTTTAAATTTTATTTTATGTAATGTAATGCATTGACATTTTTGCAAAATTCACAATATGAATTCGTTTTTTTTATCTTTTTAGTATTTTCATTTACTTTTTATTTTTTTATCTTAATAAATTACCTTACATAGATAATATCACAAATAAGTAATTTAAATAACTAAATCAAGATCTTAATTTTTCTATATAAGTTCTCTTATATCAAATGAAACTTTCAAAGATTTTATCTTAATAATCATAATGCATGCAATTATATAGATTATTACTTGAATTCGGTTTCCTACGTCTTTAAAAAAAATTATATTCGGTCTTTTTGAACAGATTCAAAATTTGTTAGATTTTTAAATTTTATTTTATATAATGTAATTAAATAACATTTTGGTTTTTTATCTTTTTATTATTTTCATTTATTTTTTTTGTTTTATCTTACTATATTACCTTATATAGAAAATATATAAAAAAGATAATTTAAATAGCTAAATCAAGATCTTAACTTTTTTATATGAGTTCCCTTATATCAAATGAAACTTTCATATATTTTATCTTAATAGCCACTTGAATTCAGCTTTTATATCTAAAAAAATAGTAATAACTGAATTCAATTTTTTAAACAGCTTTAAATTTGTGTGATTTTAAATTTTATTATAGATAATGTAATTTATTTATATTTATGCAAAATTCACAATATGAATTCGGTTTTCATTTGGAATAAAATGGGAATCCCACATTGGTAATTTAGTCAAAATAGTTGATAATATATACCTATATTAACATACTTGGAGAAGAATTATGTATAATAGAGCATTGACTTATGGGTCTTGGGTTTAAAAAAAGTTTATAATTTTAATGGGTAATTATTGAAAAATATTTATTATGAACTATATACGTGTTTATCTCAAACTGTAGGATTATTTTCTAGATTGGTTCTAATATTTGTAAATTCATGATTTTTCCAATTGATTTAGTCATGACGGTTTAATTCTTTAAAAACTGATTAAATTATGTTATCATATTAAAATATTTAGTCTCTAAAAAATATATGTTATGAAAAATTAAATATCATTAATATATATTACAAAAGTTAAAAAAAAGCAAACAGGGCAATAAATAATATGTGTATTTTGTAGAAAAAGTTGATGTTCACTCGGAGACAATTTTATATAGATATTTCGAGAGTTATAAAATGAAAATGTCTGAAAATTATGATACGTGTTAAAGATGACCAAATAACAAATTCTACTATAAATGTTGCAATCTATATTATCGTTCATCATTTACTCTTGCTAAATTTATCAGATGTAGCATAATTTATCTTGCGTTTTACACTAACGGCCTAATATAAACAACGTATAAAAACTTTCTTTAATGTTTTTCTTTGGTTTTTTATGTAGACAATTTTTTATTTTCATTAATAAACGATATCGTATTACGGGCATTAACTATATTATTTTTCTTTACATATACATATTAAACGATCAAATATTATAATTTAAAATTTTTTTATACAATGGTGTTTAATCTTCTTTAATTGCTTATATTATTTGGTATCATCATCCCGTGCAATGCACGGGTGAAATGCTAGTTTATTAGAAAGATAAGAATAGCACAAATAAAACAAGTTCACATTTGAGTTTCAAGAATAACTCAACTGCCATAGAAATTAAGAAGTAGCACAATAAATATGTTTATTTTGGATAACCTAAAAGTTGATTGTTGATATCAAATTTATCATCAAATAGCTATTAACAAATTTAACATCAAGTAACTATGGACAAAAGTTGAGAGACGTGATGGCATAAAGTAGAAAATCAGAAAAAATCAAACAATATCAAATAAAACCCAAATTTGAATCGCGGAAGCTAAATCACCCCAAATCCCAAGAACCCAAATTTGTTTGATGGAAAAGGATATAATTTAGGAAAAGATAAAGAAGATATTGTGACATTGTCATAATTTAGGAAAAGTTTGAAAAGATAATTAGCAAAAGATAAGGAAGATGCAGTGAAAAAGATAATTCAGTGAAAAAATAAAAATATATATAATTTCGCAGATAACGACACATCAGAATCCTTATGAAGCTGACCAGTGGCGGGAAAAATTATGTCAAACAAACTTTTCTTATTATTAATATATAAATTATTTGTTTGATTCCATAATAACATTAGACGTTTTCACTTTGAAGGATGGTCCTTATAACAAATTTAAAGTAGATTTTTCTAAAATTTTGAATATAATGTTCCATTTGGTGAACATACCGTAAAAAATGAGTTTTCCCAGGGACATATTTGCCCCTTTTAATGGACTAATGGCACTTAGAGCCTCTAACTTTTACAACTTTTACGTTTGGACCTTTAACCTTTAATTTGCGGCAAAATGCTAAAAAGTTTTGGTCTTTTTTTACTAATGTTTTTAGGAGTCATGGAAGCGATTCTCCATAGTTTTATAAGTTCTGGGATCTTGTCTATTATAAAATCAATCTTGAATTAACAAAATTAACTTTCATACAATGATATAACGTAACTTCCTAGTTTTAAAAGGTTAAGGACTCCAATTGTCAAAAATCAAACGTTATTAACTAAGCAAAAGGTTACAGAAGTTAAGAATCCCAAGTGCTATTTGCCCCCTTTTTTTTTTGTTGTTGACCAGTACATTGATGGTGCATGCTGTTGGTAAATTTTGTTAAAGGTTTATGGTAATTTAGAAATTACAACATCACTTGTTTAACGTTTCCAACAAGGTCTTACAGCATCCACGTTGGTAGTGTTAAAATAAGTTATTAGTGGAGTTGTTAATTAATAACTTAGAAAACAATCTACATTAGTGGTGTTAAAGTAGTTGCTAAAAAAATTATTTTAACAAGTTACTAGTTTTGTTGTTAAGGTTAATAATAAACTTAACACCTCATGTCACAAGATTTCTTCTTTTTTATTTTAATAAAATTGGCATTGACCCACCATTAACTATTGAATTGATGGTTAAATTTAACATTTTTTATTAGAGTCACCAATGTGACACAAATTAAGAGTTAAATTTAACTTGTTACGATATTCTTTAACAATCACTAAAAATCTTACTTTTTACTTACATGGATAGTTAATTTTAACACTGCTAATGTACATACTCTTGCAACTTTAGTATCTAAACTTTACAGTTGCGTAATTTTTGCACCTCGGCTTACAATATGCAACTCCAAGTTGTCGAGGCGACCCTCAATGAATTGAATCAGGTCGAATCTTCATATGAGTCAATCGTCCTTCTTGAGGAGGTAACATTTTGTAAATAGAACACTAAATCCAACTTCACAGCTAGTTGAAATTATTGGAACCTAGTATAGCATCACAGATAAGAATAGTCTAATCCTTGCATAATCAGTAGAGAGGCATAGGTTGACTTGAGAGAAGCTAGGTTCGCTGGTGGAAACCACATGGAGTACCAAATACGATTGAAATGACGAGGCTGAAGCGTTGCACAGTTCTACTAAAAATTACCTGTAATATCTGACAGTTACATAAAGTTGTTGCCAACGAATAATCGCCAAGATAAGAGGTTCAACCACAATTTTAAATGCCTAAAGAGAACGCCCAAGAGTCATGGTAAAGAAAGTATTGATGGTAGAAAAAGATAAGGTAACAGTACAAATCCTTATGCGCATAACATGGCCAGTCAACCGAGATGCAATGGTTAGGTCACAAAATAGTAATAATTTGGCAATATGATTTGGAACTTTGCATGCACTATCCCGTAATCGAACAACTTAGAAGCAACTCTAATCGAAAGTAGTATTGTAAAAACACAATCACTGGAATTGGAATCATAAGAGATCATCAAAACCAAGGAGAAGGTAAAATAAAGTGTCAAACTGCAAGAATATGAGAGTTCATGGATTGGATTTAAACTTTTTAAAAGCTCAAATACCATTTTATGCATTTTAAAGACTGCCGAACTAAAATTGTAGCATTCTGGTAGTCTGAGGACTCATGTGCAAATTGCAAAACTTTCATCAAGTTAAAACCTAATTAGAAAAGGGAATAATAATAATAATAATAATAATAATTACCAACTATATCGTTCAATTTATGACGGAAGTTTAAGCGGAATTAGCACTTTATATTTTTTAGATTGACAACATTGCTTATATAGATTAGAAGTTCCAATCAACCTCTTATTATTATTGTTGTTGTCGTCGTCGTCGTCGACGTCGTCATTTATTTATAGTGATCACAACGATTGGGATTATTTTGATATGAAAAGCCTGGGAGATTGATTAGACACTTCTATACCAAATTCCACGATCTTTGAAAAGATCCTAAGCGGCTGATAGAACCTCAACAACCTCACCAATCTAAGTCGAACTTGAAGGTGCTAAGGACACAAGACCACATAAGTCATGGAAAATAATGTAATCTCAATTCTCAGACATCTAATGTCATAAATGGTGCTAAACACATGAGATCGAGCATCTAGGCATGACATATTGTCACATCAATCCTTAAATCTTGTCGTCTATGTTGGCTCACTGCTAATTAGCTAATGTAGAGTGACCCGATGCATGTTATACATGTGTTTGGTGTCAGACATATGGAATTATATAATTCGCCATAATTCATATAGACACCACAACTATAAATAATGTTTTTGGTTAATTTATAAATTGTCATGTGAGGTTATATCAATAGGCCGTTTTTTAGAAAAATAAAAAGTGTATTTTTTTCCTAATTAAATTAATTAAATCAATTATTTTTTATTGAAAAATAGCTCACTTAATATAGATGCAAATTCCTGTTTTTAACTTTGAAAGAATTCCTTCCCCCCCCCCCAAAAAAAAAAAAAAACTTGAAAGAATTAATTAGTTTCCCAAATAAATTAACAACAAAACATAAAAGCAAAAATAACACTAAACGCAGGGACGTTGAACATCTCCAACTCAACCTATCAAACATGTCAAGCATTAAAAACCATAAGTTGGTGGCTTAGGCCGGGCTTTCTCTTTGTGGGTTATAATTTGCAGCCTCGTCGTCAACAGTGGCACTTTTACAAGCTCATGGTTGTTCGCTTAGTTTGCCGAAAATCTCCATTAATATCTTCATTTGTAGTACTTTTACTGATCAACACAGTTTGATGTTGATGATGCTGAGTACTCTGAGTCGGTGGCTTAGGGTAAAAGAAATCTGTTGGGAAGAAGTAATATTGACGGCCAGCCATGTCTGTGAACTCCCAATCAAATCGAGTTACAATTGTGCCGGTGATCGATTTTTATGAAGAAACACGTTTTTTTATATATTGAAATGATAGAAAAGTGTAATTTCTTGTGCAATGTTCTTGTTTCTTGGATCATGCTATTATATTTATAGAAACAAACGATTTTTATCATAATATATCATTCTTGTTCTTGAAGAACAAGAAACTCATAATTAGTAGTTTTCGCTTTGGGCTCACAGAAATTGACTTATATAATAAAGTTTCCAACTTTGATAATTAAATATAAAATAAAATAATATTATTGAAAGAATTCAAACAGAAGCTTGAAATTTGATTTGGGTAATAGTCAATTGGTTTTCTAGAAAGTCAATTAAACATCAAAAAGAGAATTCCCATGGGTTTCTTATATTTGGAGTGGAGAGTTTCTAGACAAATATATATATATATATATATATATGTAAAATCATAATAAAAAAATTGGTATTGTGAAAGTGATTTCTAGTGAGAATATGTAATTCGAAAATGGCAAATCTGATCATAAAAAGTATGATTAAATATAAATCTTCAAGATCTCAACTAATTAAGTACCCACTTCTCTTATTTGATCAAGTTGTATATATAACAAGTAAATTTAAATGGTAGATTTTTGAAGGAACTAGAATATATAGATTAACACCGAAAAATTTACTTTTATAATATTCTCAATAAATTTTCAGCACTTCAACGTTCAACATAGATATCAAGGTCAAGCTTCTCTCATTACCAAATAGTAAATTTGCAAGGAAAAGTTAGCGTTACAAAATATATGAAAATATAAATACATACGTCATGTCCTAACACAAGCCAGAAAAGAAATAAAGTTTCCATTATTATTTTTTTTTCTTTTTACAAGAAATTAATTTGACAAGTAACTAAAATAAACAAAACATCAACCAAACATCAAAAAGCCCATGCATATATATGCGCGTGTGCTTATGCATAGACTCAAAAAGCCAAAAACTCAAACTAGCTAGAGCCCCTTGTCAAGGGGTTCTCTCTAGCAATCTTGAGGTAAATTATCGGACCAGGGCTCGACCCTGGGTCGCCCTAACTTGTGCATCAAAACATGTTGACTCATTGTCGATGATGACACTTTAACGTGCTTGTAGTTCTTCTCCATGTTGATTATACCAAAGGTCGCACTTTGGTTCTCCTTACGATCATTATGATTAGCTGCTCCTTTCTTGCTAGTTTTCACCTTGAAATGAGCTTCTTCTTGTTGTTGAGTTGTTGAATCCGTTGTCGGTGGCTTAGGGTAAAAAAAGTCTGTCGGGAAAAAGTAATACTGAAGGCCAGCCATGTCGATGATTGATGAGCTGTCAAAAGGTTTGGATACAAATGTTCGGATTTGGTTACAAAAGTTGTGGGTTTAATGCCTTGGAAGATGATAGAAAATATCTATTGTGTTATTGGCTTAATTTGTCTCTTGACGCATGTGCAAATATATATAGAGAGAGAGGTCTCCTTGAGAAACTAGAAGAAGAACGTTCTTATAAGCTACATTGACTTGGAATCCACGCAATGAGAACATAGAAGCTAACTAATAATTTTCTTTCATGGATTCAAGGTCGACAATTGTCTTCCATTCAATGTTCTAGAAAGAATTGGAATGGGAATAAAATCTTGGAAATCGATTAGAATGTTCTATTGTTTTTATTTTCTAGAATAACAATTAGGCCCTTAATTAAACAAAAGATTTTTGAATGTTTCACTTTACAACGTTCAATTACGTACGATTTCTTAGAATAAAAAGTTAAGACGTTGGATAATATTTACTTTTTCGATTAAGGTATCCACTTTCATATAGGAGTTCCTTTCCAAAACCGCTCAAAGATTTTGTAACAAAACCTCCCAACTTATGTGGCTTGTGTAAATGCAAGCCACATGTTTCTAAAATACACATAGTTTACATCTATATATATCACATAGAATGAAAAGTTTTGTTACAAAATATCTGAGAGATATTTGAAAATAGAGATTGGTTCCCTCTTCTTGTCCCCCAACCCACCTCTATTTGTCATCTCCAAAATGGAGATGGCTACAGTGAATCACCAAATTCGGAGATTCACCATACATGTAGAGAAGCCTGCAATTTATGAAATATCATTCCGTAAATTGCAGACTAAGCAACCCCTCTTTTTAGTTTTGCGGTGTTTATATTTTTTGTATTTTTCAATTGTTTTGGTCCTTATATTTTATTTGTCGCTATTTTTTTTATTATCTCATATAATGTGTTATCTTGGGTGTTTCCATTTGTTGTAATTGTCTTTGCTTCTATGTATTTTCTAGCTTGTGTATGTCTTTAAATGTTGTGTGTCACTTGTATCCCAATGTCAAAATAAATGCTTTAATTTCAAAAAATCAATCAAATATCTCATTTAATTAATCTCGACTAGTTGACTTCCTTTTAAGCATAATTTTTCACATTTTCATGGGAAATCAATTCTCACGCCCCCTTAAGTAAAACGTTTTACATAAAAGTTAGAAAATATTTTCTTTTCCTTCTTTTGTATCAAACGCAAGTTCAATAGGAAATATAGTGATTTCAATAAAAATTTTGAAATCGTGGGTTGTAGAATTAAGGTTAAAAGAAATAGAAATTGTAATCTATATTTTAGAGAATAGAGGAGGGGAAAACAGAGTTTTGAGTTGGAGATTAACCTACTAAAATTTTCGACTATGTATTTCAGCATTTTTATATTTTAAAATAAGAAAAACAACAAGTCGTAAAAACAATATGAGACCTTCATGCTAAATAAGGTCCAATTGGAAAGCTCCACATAAACTTCAATCGGTCTGAATTGGAGCTTGTTTGATGCTTTTTATTTTATCAATTTATAATTTCACTTACTACTGATTTAGCATTTAATTTGACAACTATTCAACTACAACTGAATATTTTAAATATTTTTACATTCCCAATATACATTCTATCTCCTTCTTTATTATAAAATTTTCACATTTTCACAAATAAACAGCATATCAAACAAGCTCTTATACAACCAATAGTTTTCTTAATTTCTCACAAATTTAAGTTTCTAGGATCAATTTTACAAAAAAAATTATAAGAATAATGCTATGTAGCACAAGTCTAGGTGGCAACTAATGTGGTATGAAATGATAAGTGAAATTAAATGAATGAATAAATGACCCACTTAATTCAACTTTTCATTTAATGACACCTTAATATGGTGTCAAGCACAGTGGTGCTATATAGCATTACTCAAATTATAATTGGATATATTATTCAAGTTTCATTCGAGTTTTACGTTAAGACATCCAATCCTAACTTTTTTCTTTCAATATAGTAATTTTCTACAATAACGTCGACTCGGTTATAGAGCCTATATAGTTTTAAAAACACAAAAATCACTATTGGTTTTATGAAATCACTAGTAGTTTTTGTGTTTTTTATATTATACATGTTCTGTAACACATACTGACGTAGGTATTTTAGAAATCAAATTCGATATAGACCCCTTCTAGGGATGATAAATTTAACTCGAAAACCCAAACCTGATGGGGACCCGCCCCGAACCCCCGCCCCGATTGGAAACGGGAAGGGGACGGGGCACAAAGTTGTGCCCCGAATCACTAACGGGGCGGGGACGGGTTTTGGTTCCCCCGCACCGAAACACGTTTTTTTTATTTTTATTTTTTAAAAAAAACTTTGTATAACATCATTTTGTCTCAATAAATTATTATTTGTATGAAAATTACTTAATTATTATTTATTAATTAGGTCTCAAACATTATTATTTTAAGAGTCAATTGACACTTTTTTATACACATTATATCCTGGCTTCATTTTATTTCCTTTCGATGTGGGATTCCATTTGCCTTTACACTACATTAAAATTGGAAGGCATCCCACATCAGATTTATAAAAAAGTAAAATACAGCCAACTTATTATAAAAGTTGATGCTTGTGACAAATGTGCATTGGGCTAATGGGTCGTGTCTTATGCATGACCTAAATAATTTCCTTCTACATTTTAAGTTGATTGGCTCATTTTTATACACAATATTCTGGTTTTGTTTTACTTCACTTTCAATGTGGGATTCCATTTGCCTTAACATCAACATAGGAAGGCATCCCACATTGAAAGTATAGAAAAGTAGAATTAGGCCAATTTATTATAAAAGTTGATACTTGTGATATACATTTTTTGAAATAATGGGAATTGTCTTGTGCATGGCCTAAATAATTTTCTTATATATGTGCCTTCTTGGGCTAATATTTCGCGTGCATGTATTCTAAACTAAAAATAAATAAATATTTCAAGTTAAGGTCGGGGATTTTCCATTCCCCGCCCCGATTCAATCTGGGATCGGGGCGGGGACGGGGTCGGGGGAAGCCAAACCCGACCCTGACCCGCCTCGTTGCCATCCTAAACCCCTCCTCCCTAGTGGCTCTCCTGTTAGGGTGGGCATGGGGATTTTGCCTACCACTTTATTTTAGATCGCTCCAATAAAGACAACTCGACTTTATTGTAGATCTCAATTTAATCTTCATTGATCTTCTCAAAACCTATAAAAGACAACTCCACTCAACTCTATCATACAGTTTTGCCATATCAAGTTTGGTCATCACATTGCCTCCTCTTACCCACCTTCCTGATTAATGAACCATCTCTTGTGCTAACAAAACATTCTCCATTATGGTCTTTCCGCGTGAAGCCACTTTGATTATGCTATATGACTTTTGGAAGCAAAGTTTTATGCCTTTGAGCAAATAATTGTTTCCGTCAGCTTGGTACTATTTATAATTAGATTGATTTATAATATATTTTAAATTTTTAAAGCAATTGTCGTACACCTAGTTTGGTAAAAATTTAAAACAAGAAATTTTGTTTTTCAATTTAAATGCCCCACGACTCGAGGCGCATAGTATATTGATTGATAGTGGAGATGACAACACAACAGTAGAGGGCCTGGGTCCTTAATTATGCCCTTCTTATGTGACCCCTTTTTCCTTTTTCATTGACTAACTTCTTGAGGGTACTCCAGTAAATTTAGGCGAATTTGGTCAATATTTCTCTGACTTCGGTCAGTTAACAGGTGGCCCTTTGACATGTCCAATCATGCTATTTAAACCGTGCCACCAAATTTTTTGAAAAAATGGTCTTCCAAAACAAAGCGTTAATTTGGTTTGTTAAGTTTTATTGAAAAGTGAAAAATTATTATTTAATTTAATAAGTGTGTAAGGTATTAATAGGAGAAAATGATAATTGTCTTAAAAATTTAAAATTTAAATAAACAAATTGATTTATAATAAATATCAAACATGCTTGTGCCATATTTTATTTTATTTTATTTTTTTAAATGAAAAAAATGAAGCACAATTCTTTTATCTTTTCATTTTGACTTTTCTAAAAGGTGAAGCATTATTAGATATTGCCCCGTCATATTCAAATTTTACTACGGCGGTTTCTCAAATTTGTTTCTTGGAATCAACCTCGTTGACAAGCCCCTAAGCTTCAAAATTTCTTCATCTTTTAAATAATTAGATATATAAGGGGATGTTTGATTCTGGTAGTTGATTTATAAAAATAAATTATAAAGAGATAAATTGAGTGGTGCAGATTTAATAGAAATTTGAAATTTATGGTTATAAATGAGTAATTGTTAAATCAATTGTCAAATCAGTGATAGGTGAGATTATAATGTATTTTGATAAAAAATATCAAACAAGGGTTTAGCCGCAAGTCTAAACTTTATGCTTGAGTGGTTGAGTTGAGCTAGTCCGCAAGTCTAAACTTTATGCTTGAAATGGGCTCGTCCGTTTACAAGGTCGAGCCGAAGAAAGCCAGACTCGGCTTGTGACTCTAATTATTTAAATTTTTCATTCTTTAAATATTTCTTACTCAAAATTTTAAAAAAGCGAAAAATAAAAAGGAAAAGTTAAATGAGCCTGCCTGTACGAGACATACTGGCCAGCTCCGCTCAAGCCGTTCCCCAATTTTGAGGGTCGACAATTGTCCTCATTTTTTTTATTTTTTTTTTGTCTCTCTTTCTTCTAGTTTAAATTTTAAAATGAAAATCACAATTATTGGATTTTGAGTTGTCAAAAGTTGTGTAATACTTGTGTATCTTATAATAATATGTTAACAAGATACTTTAGAGCATCTCAATGTAGAATGTCTTATGTATGTAAGTGATAAAAAATATTAATATTATATTTAAAATCTTTTAGTACAATAATGTCAATATTATATATATCAATTTATAATTAAGGATTTAAAAAAAAGAGAAATTTTTTTATTAGATAAATTAATAATTAATATTATCATGTAAAATGTCATGTCTGACATTTTATATGATAATATCAGTCATTTAATAAGTCAAGTAGATACTTTTTGTAAATTATTAATTTATTTTATAAATATGACTATGCTTGTACATTCAAAATACCTTTAAAATATAATTTAGGAGTGATTGTGACAGAACGCTTCTATTTTTCAACCTTAATAATTATTGACTTTGTCATTTTAAAACCACTTGTTCCATTTTTCACAATTCTTGATGCAAATTTTCATATCGAGCCCCTGATCGTAGAAATTTTGTTAAGGAGATAGATAAGACTCATATTAAGAAGGTAGATGGTTATATGACGGAAATCTAATAAAAGCGACCCCCTGTTAGTAGGACTGCTTTTGTTAAATTTCCTCTACGTAAACTATAAGACTCTTTAATATGAGATAAGATTCTGTAAGTAAAGTTTTATAACTGGATTGCCCATCATAGCCATATGTGATCTAACAAATTCCATTAATATCAATCCAAATCTTCAACATGTAAATAATCCAAGAAACTCTCCATACTGCAAACGCCATCTGCCTTAATATACAATCAAGAAACACAGAGAGAGAGAGAGAGAGAGAGAGAGAGAGAGAGAGTCCAAAAACACGAAGCCGTGGCGTCCTTATCCTCTTCCTTTCTCTCTGACAAAATAATTGCACGCACAATAATCGCGTGTTGTATTTTTTTAGCTGATTGTAGCAGACGTAACTTGTGACTGGATGAAGATATCGTTATCTGATCTCTCCAAATTTTAGACTTCACGGTTCCCTATGCTATGATCTGCATTACGCATTCAATAAACTCAACTGGTGCCTGCCTACCTTTCGTAAAAACTTGATCTTGGGGAAATTGTAGGGCTAAGGAGGGCTTTTCATTATATTTGATTGAAGGCTTGTTGTCGATTTTGTGGGTTCATTTGGCGTTTGTTGATTGGTTGGATTACGGGAGAATCTTGAGGGAAAATTTTTGTAGTAGGGTGTTTATTCTCTCCCCCCATTTTTCGTGTTTTGTTCTGGATCATTTTAGGTGTTGACTTTGAGGAATCCGGGGCAATAGCTTGTTGGGTTCTCTGTGATTTTGGGTGTTTTGAGCAGAGTTTCACGAGAATCCATCGTCAATTCTTCAATTTAAAAGGTCTGGAAAGATATTTCTTCGTGTTCTCTTTCAATTTTGAGCTATTACTTTAATTTGCTATTCTTCTTTCTGATTATTTTCACTGTAAATTTCCCACAAAATTTCGAATTGCAGAGAAAACCCCCGAAATTGATTTCAAAAAAATAAAAAATAAAAAATAAAAAAAAAAGAAAGAAAGAAAGAAAACCTCATTTAATCTTAGAACAAGTGCAGGTAATTCATTTAACTAGGAAAAGGTTAGATTTTTGAATACCCAAAATTCCATTTTGAGATTCAGAAATATATTAGTTTAGAGGTATGGATATAAGTAACGAGGCTAGTGTTGATCCATTCTCAATCGGACCTTCCACTCTTTTTGGTCGGGCCATTGCTTTTAGAGTCTTATTCTGCAAGTCCATTTCACACTTGAGGCATCAGATTTTTGGGATGTTATTAATGTACTATTATAAGGTTAAGGATTCTTTGAGGTATTGGTTGGCACCTGTAATATCATGGTTTCATCCTCGAAATCCACAAGGGATATTGGTAATGGTGACAGTAATTGCTTTCTTGTTGAGGCGTTACACGAATGTTAAAACGAGGGCTGAGATGGCGTATAGGAGGAAGTTTTGGAGGAATATGATGAGAGCCGCATTAACTTATGAGGAATGGGCTCATGCTGCGAAAATGCTGGATAGGGAAACCCCTAAGATGAATGAAGCTGATCTTTATGATGAGGAACTTGTAAGGAATAAACTTCAGGAGCTTCGGCATCGTCGCCAAGAGTGTTCTCTTAGAGATATTATATTTTGTATGAGAGCCGATCTTGTCAGAAATCTTGGTAACATGTGCAATCCTGAGCT
>CAVNYN010270583.1:0-52358 GCA_963692815.1 Nyctanthes arbor-tristis | reverse complement strand
AGCTCAGGATTGCACATGTTACCAAGATTTCTGACAAGATCGGCTCTCATACAAAATATAATATCTCTAAGAGAACACTCTTGGCGACGATGCCGAAGCTCCTGAAGTTTATTCCTTACAAGTTCCTCATCATAAAGATCAGCTTCATTCATCTTAGGGGTTTCCCTATCCAGCATTTTCGCAGCATGAGCCCATTCCTCATAAGTTAATGCGGCTCTCATCATATTCCTCCAAAACTTCCTCCTATACGCCATCTCAGCCCTCGTTTTAACATTCGTGTAACGTCTCAACAAGAAAGCAATTACTGTCACCATTACTAATATCCCTTGTGGATTTCGAGGATGAAACCATGATATTACAGGTGCCAACCAATCCCTCAAAGAATTCTTAACCTTATAATAGTACATTAATAACATCCCAAAAATTTGATGCCTCAAGTGTGAAATGGACTTGCAAAATAAGACTCTAAATGCAATGGTCCGACCAAAAAGAGAGGAAGGTCCAATTGAGAATGGATCAACACTAGCCTCGTTACTTATATCCATACCTCTAAACTAATATATTTCTGAATCTCAAAGTGGAATTTTGGTTATTCAAAAATCTAACCTTTTCCTAGTTAAATGAATTACCTGCACTTGTTCTAAAGATTAAATGAACAGATTTCAGGGGGTTCTCTTTTTCTTTTTCTTTCTTTTTTTATTTTTATTTTTTTGAAATCGATTTCGGTGGTTTTCTCTGCAATTCGAAAATTTGTGGGAAATTTACAGTGAAAATAATCAGAAAGAAGAATACCAAATTAAAGTAATAGCTCAAAATCGAAAGAGAACACAAAGAAATATATTTCCAGACCTTTTAAATTGAAGAATTGGCGATGTATTCTCGTGAAATTCTGCTAAAAAACAACCAAAATCACAGAGAACCCAACAAGCTATTGCCCCGGATTCCTCAAAGTCAACACCTAAAATGATCGAGAATAAAACCCGAAAAATTGGGGGAGAGAATAGACCCCCTACTCCAAAAATTTTCCCTCAAGATTCTCCGGTAACCCAATCAATCAACAAACGCCAAATGAACCCACAAAATCGTCAACAAGCCTTCAATCAAATATAAAGAAAGCCCAGAAATTTCTTAGCCTACAATTTCCCCAAGATCAAGTTTTTAAGAAAGGTCGGCAGGCACCAGTTGAATTTATTGAATGCGTAATGGAGCATCATATCATAGGGAAGCGTGAAAGTCTGAAATAGATCAGATAACGATATCTTCATCCAGTCACAACTGACGTCTGCTACAATCAGCTAAAAAATAGAACCACACGCGATTATTGTGCGTGCGATTATTTTGTCAGAGAGACAGGAAGAGAATAAGGAGGCCACGGCTTCGTGTTTTTGGACTCTCTCTCTCTCTCTCTTCTCTCTCTCTCTCTGTTTCTTGATTGTATTAAGGTAGATGGCGTTTGCAGTATGGAGAGTTTCTTGGATTATTTACATGTTGAAGATTTGAATTGCTATTAATGGAATTTTGATTTGTTAGATCACATATGGCTACGATCGGGGGCTCGATATGAAAATTTGCACCCATAATTTGGAAGAGGGTTAATTTCACAAAAACTTCCTAACCTTTGAGTTAAGAATTAGTTTAGTCCTTAATTTTTTTTTCATTTTCCTGTGTCTTTAATTTTTTATAAATACATATGATAGGTCTCTTTTGATACTATTCCCCTCAACCTTTCATGAAAAATGATGATTATATCCTCTTAACCATTTAATTTTAAAAACTAAACATTTAAAAATATTAAAAATAATTTTAAAAAAAGCCGCCCCACCCACCTGCTCAACTTGCTATCGGAAACAGCAGCCTGCTGTTTCAACCCTAAATTACCCTAATTATTATTATAAGATCCACCGATATTACATGACTTTTTTTTTTTTGGAAAAGAAAATAATTACTTTATAGAACTCAGTCGTCCCCATATTGGGGAACCAAGAAAGAAGGCATACAATCAGTCCAATGGTTCTCAACCACATTGCATAGGGCAAAGGAAGCCATCGTATGAGCTAGCCTATTGTTCTACCGAGGAATGTACTTAACAATACCACAAAATAAAGTGTCACAATAAGAGCTAATATCATAAAATCCAAAATCCAATAACTGTAATTTTCATTTTAAAATTTAAGCTTGAAGAAGGGGAGACCAAAAAAAAAAAAAAAAAAAAACCTTCCTCATTAGTGTTTGCATCGGCTTATCATCAGTAATTGAAAAATTTTAAGAAGAAGTGACTTCTCCTCTTAGAGAGAGGTCACACACACATGGCCCCTTATTATTGAGAAATCAAAGAGGCCTGCCTCCTGATTCGCCAATAACAGAGGGTCATATGTGCGTGACTCCTCCGTAAGGGGAGAAGTCACCTCTCTATAAAATGACCGATCAATGATTGATAATTTGACAGTCAAGTGCCGAACATCAAAATTGGGAACGGCTTGAGCCGAGTTGGTCCGTATGGTTCGTATAGGCCGACTCATTTAACTTTTCCTTTTTATTTTTTATTTTTTTATTTTTTGAGAAAGAAATGTTTAAAGAAAAAGTTTAAATAATTAGGGTCACAAGCCGAGCCAAGCTCGGCTCAGGCTTTTTTTTGGCTCGACCTTGTAAAAGAACGAGCCCGTTTTGAGCTTAAAGTTTAGGCTCGCGTACTGGTTCAACTAAATTCATTTATATCTCTAATTATTTAAAAAATGAATAAATTTTGAAGCTTAGGGGCTTGTCAACGAGGTTGATTGCAAGAAACAAATTTGAGAAATGACCGTATTAAATTTGAATATGATGGGGACAATATTTCACTTTTTAGAAAAGTCAAAAAGAAAAGATAAAAGAATTATGCGTCATTTTCTCATTTAAAAAAAAGAAAAAAAAATGGCTCAGGCCTTCCGCAGGAGGGATTACAAAGCAATGGGTAAATACAATGTTGAAGAAAGTGTTGACGAAATTTTTGCTGAAAGGCATGAAACTTTGCTTCCTAATTGATATAGCATAATCAAAGCCAGTTCTTCCAAGAAAACAGGAGCCCGATATCTAATCACAGGGCGCTACCTTACCTGATAGTCTGACACAGGTGATGTGGCGCCGTATCATTAGAGATCAGGCTTTGAAATCAGAGCCTGATCTTTTTTTTTTTTTTTTTTTGGAAAATTTATAATCAAAGTGGCTTCACCCCGGAAAGATCATAATGGAGAATGTTTTGTTAGCACAATAGATGGTTCATTAGTTGGGAAGGTAGGTAAGAGGAGCCAATGTGATGATCAAACTTAATATGGCAAAAGCATACGGCAGAGTTGGGTGGAGTTGTCTTTTAGAGGTTTTGAGAAGATCAATGAGGATTAGATTGAGATCTAAAATAAAGTGGAGTTGTTTTTATTGGCGCGCTCTAAAATAAAGTGGTAGGAAAAATCCCGGTGCCGACTCTGGCAGGAGAGCCAATAGGGAGGAGGGGTCTATATTGTATTTGATTTCTAAAATACCGACATCAGTATGTGAGCATGTATAGTATAAAAAACACAAAAACTACTAGTGGTGAAACCAATAGTACTTTTTTGTGTTTTTATAACTATATAGAGTCTGTAACCAAGTCGACGTCGTTACTATAGAAAATTACTGTATTGAAAGAAAAAAATTAAGATTGGGTGTCTTTAGCCTAAAACTCGAATGAAAGTTGAATAATACATCCAATTATAATTTTGTTTTTAAAATTGATCCTAGAAACTTAAACCTTGTGAGAAATGAAGAAAACTATTGGTTGTATTATTCAGACCGATTGAAGTTCACATCGAGCTTTCTGATTGGACCTTATTTAACATGAAGGTGTCATCTTATTTTTACGACTTGTAGTTTTCCTTATTTTAAAATATAAAAAAGCGGGAATATAGTCGAAAATTTTAGTATGTTAATCTCCAACTCAAAAACTCTATTTTCACATCCTCTATTTTCTAAAATATAGATTATAATCTCTATATTTTTTAACCTTCTCCAACCCATGATTTCAAAATTTTATCCAAATCACTAATTTCCCATTGAACTTGCGTTTGATATAGAAAGATGAAAAAGAAAATATTTTCTAACTTTCATGGAAAATATTTTAACTTTCATGAAAAATATTTTACTTAGGGTGGATGTGATAATTGATTTTCCAAGAAAATGTGGAAAACTATGCTTAAAATTATTGTATCACAGAATTTCAATTCTGTTTCTATTTGTCAATCAAACGCACAAATATAGAAAACTTGTTAGGAATTTGACATTTTCCATGGAAAATATTTCTAATCAAACACTATTTAACATATTTTACAAATTAAAAAATTATATATCAAACATAATTAAATAAATAATTGAGCCATTAATTGAGTCATTAAGTGATTCAGTTGAGAATTAAACGAGATATTTGGTCGATTTTTTGAAACTAAAGCATTTATTTTGACACTGGGATATAAGTCATACACAACATTTAAAGGTACAAGCTAGAAAATAGATAGAAGCAAAGACAATTACAACAAATGACAACACTCGAGACAACACAAATTATATGATGTGATAAAAAAACAATGACAAATAAAATATAAAGACCAAAATAACCAAAAAAATACAAAAAATATAGACACCAAAAAATTTAAGAAAAAATGGGTGCAGGGATTTGCCTGCAATTTACGGAATGACATTTCTATAAATTGCAAGCATCTCTAAAATGAATCTCTATGTGTATAGTGAATCTGTAGCCATTCATTTTGAAGATGGCAAATAGACATGGGTTGGGGGACAAGAGAAGGAACCCATCTCTATTTTCGATCTCCAAAATATAATTTCCAAAATAGAGATGAGTTAGAGATGGTTTTAAAGTTAAGATATAAATTAACTCGTTAAAGGAGGTGAATAAAATCTTACTCCAAATCTGTGACATATGTATGATATAACTACATAAAAAGAAAATTTTCAAAAATCTCTCAGAGGTTTTGTAAGAAAACTCCCACTTTATGTGGTGTATATGGATGCACGCTACGTGTATTTTAGCAACACGTGGTTTGTATTCACACACACCACACAAATTGGGAAGTTTTGTTATAGTTCGAGAGGTTTTGAAAGGAGACTCTTATATAAAAATGGATACTATAATCGAAAAAGTAAATATTATCCAACGTCCTAAAGTTTTATACTAAGAAATCGCGTAATGTGGTAAGTGAAACATTCAAAAATCTTTTGTTTAAGCCTTAAGGGCCTAATTGTCATTCTAGAAAATAAACACAATAGAACAGTCGAATCAATTTCCAAGATTCTATTCCAATTCTTTCTAGAATATCGAATGGAAGACAATTGGCAACCTTGAATCCATGAAAAAATTTATTAGTTAGCTTCTATGTTCTCATTGCGTGGATTCCAAGCCAATGTAGCTTATAAGAACGTTCTTCTTCTAGTTTCTCAAGGAAACCTCTCTCTCTATATATACGCACACGAGACAGCCAGTAACACAATAAATCTTTTCTATCATCTTACAAGACATCTTACAAGACATTAAACCCACAACTTTTGTAACCAAAACCGAACGTTTGTATCCATACCTTTTGACAGCTCATCAATCATCGACATGGCTGGCCTTCAGTATTACTTTTTCCCGACAGACTTTTTTTACCCTAGGCCACCAACAATGGATTCAACGACTCAACATCAAGAAGAAGCCCATTTCAAGGTGAAAACTGCTAAGAAAGAAGGAGCTAATAATAATGATCGTAAGGAGAACCAAATTGCGACCTTTGGTATAATCAACATGGAGAAGAACTACAAAGCGTCATCGTTGACAATAAGTCGACATGTTTTGATGCACAAGTTAGGGTGACCCAGGGTCGAGCCTTGGTCGAATAATTTTGCTCAAGATTGCTAGAGAGAACCCTTGACAAGGGGATCTAGCTATAGTTCGAGTTTTTGGCTTTTTGAGTCCATGCATGGGTGCGCGCGCACGCTCACACACACACATATATGCATGGGTTTTTTTTTATGTTTGGTTGATGTTTTGTTTATTTTTAGTTACTTGTCAAATTAATTTCATGTTTAAAAAAAAGGAAAAATAATGGAAACTCGATTTCTTTTCTTTGGCTTGTGTTAGGACATGATGTATGTATTTATATTTTCATATATTTTGTAACGCTTACTTTTCCTTGCAAATTTACTATTTGGTAATGATAGAAGTTTGTCCTTGATATCTATGTTGCACGATTGAATTGCTGAAAATTTATCTAGAAGCTTATAAAAATAAAATTTTCGATGTTAATCTATATCAGGGGCGGATCCAAGGGGTAGCCATCCGATCTCCAGCTACCTCCGTTTTCAAAAAAATCTACTTTTTTTTAAAAATTTTTTTAGTATTTCAGCTATCCCTTTGACAATCTTCTGGCTACGCCCCTAATGTATATATATTCTAGTTCCTTCAAAAAATTTACTGTTTAAATTTACTTATTATATATACAATGTTGATCAAATAAGAGAAGTGGGTACTTAATTAGTTGAGATCTCGAAGATCAACAATTATAATTAATCATACTTTTTATGATCAGATTTACCATTTTCAAATTACATATATTCTCACTAGAAATCACTTTCTCAAAATCAATTCTTTTATTATGATTTTATAAACTACATTTGTCCTAGAAAAATAGTCTAATAGTTATTTTCATATAGATTAAGAAACAAAAGTTAATATATTTGAAAGATTAAATTTTACTTTTTTTTTTGACATATATTCTTATGTCTTATTAATTTTTTGAAAGACTTTTAATGCATAGGTAGTTAAATAACAATAGTTAATTAGATGCACATATGGAAATGAAACATTAAATAAATATTCAATATGGTAAGTGGACGATTTTTAGAGACAGATGAAAATAGAATAATGGACTATCTTTTTGAGATTGAGGTAGTGTGCGTGTCTATATATATATGTGTGTGTGTGTGTCTAGAAACTCTCCACTCCAAATATAAGAAACTCATAGGAACTTTCTCTTTTTTATGTTTAATTGACTTTCTAGAAACCAATTGACTATTACCCCAATCAATTTTCAAGCTTCTATTTGAATTCTTTTAATAATATTATTTTATTTTATATTTAATTCTCCAAGTTGGAAACTTTATTATGTAAGTCAATTTTTACGAGCCCAAAGCTAAAACTACTAATTATAATAAATTTCTTGTTCTCCAAGAACAAGAATGATATATTATGATAAAAATCGTTTGTTTCTATAAATATGACATGATCCAAGAAACAAGAACATTGCACAAGAAATATTACACTTTTCTCTCATTTCGATATATAAAAAAAGGTTTTACCATCTTCATAAAAATCGATCACCGGCAGAATTGAAGCTCGATTGATTGGGAGTTCGCAGACATGGCCGGCCTTCAATATTACTTCTTCCCAACTGATTTCTTTTACCCTAAGCCACCTACTCAGAGTACTCAGCATCATCAACATCAAACTGTATTGATCAATAAAAGTACTACAAATGAAGAGATAAATGGAGATTTTCGGCAGGTGGTGGAAGGTACGAACAACCATAAGCTTGTAAAAGTGCCACCGTTGATGATGAGCCTGCAAATTATAACCCACAAAGAGAAAGCCCGGCCTAAGCCACCAACCGATGATTCTTAATACTTGACATGTTTGATAGGTTGAATTGGAGATACTTAACGTCCCTGCCTTTAGTGTTATTTTTGCTTTTGATGTTTTGTTGTTAATTTATTTGGGAAACTATAGTTAATTCTTTCAAATTTTTCTTTTTTTTGTGGGAAGGAATTCTTTCAAAGTTAAGAACGGAAATTTCTATGTATAATAAGTGAGTTATTTTTCAATAAAAAATAATTGATTTAATTAATTTAATTCAGAAAAAAAATACATTTTTGATTTTTCTAAAAAACAGCCCACTGATATAACTTCACATGATAATTTATAAATTAACCAAAAAGATATTTATATTTGTGGTGTCTATATTTATGAATTTTAGAGAATGATATAATTCCAGATGTCTAGCACCAAACACGTGCGTGGCATGTATCGGGTCACACTACGTTAGTCAGTTAGTAGTGGCCAACATAGGCAACAAGATGCCACGATTGAGGTGACAATATGAGATGCCCAAATGCCCACGCATGCGTTTAGCACCATTTATGACACTAAATGTCTGAAAAATGAGATTATATCATTTTCCATGAATTATGTGGTCTTGTAGTTGCACTGGTTGCACGTCCTTAGCTTCTTCGAGTAGACTGGTGAAGTTGTTAAGGTTCTATTAAGTGCCAACTGCTTAGGATCTTTTCAAATATCATGGAATTTGGTAAAGAAGAGTCTAATCAACCTCTGAGGCTTTTCATATCAAAATAATCCCAATCATTGTCATCACTATAAATAAATGATGATGATGATGATAATAAGATGTTCGTTGGAACTTCTAATCGATATAAGCAATGTTGTCACGCTAAAAAATATAAAGTCCTAATTCAGTTTAAACTTCCATCATAAATTGAACGATACAGTTGGAATTAATTAGTGTTGTGACACATTATATTTCCTATTATTATTATTATTATTATTATTATTATTCTAGTTAGATTTTTTTTGACAGTTATTCTAGTTAGATTTTAATTTGATGGGTTGATCTTTAAAGTTTTGCAATTTGTACATGAGTTCTCAGACTATTAGAATGCTACAATTTTAGTCCTAGAGTCTTTAAACTGCAGATACTGGTTTTTGAGCTTTTAAAGAGTTTAATCCAATCCATGAACTCTCATATTCTTGCAATTTGACACTTTATTTTACTTTCTCGTTGGTTTTGATGATCTCTTATGAGTCCAATTCCAGTGATTGTGTTTTTACAATACTACTTTCCATTAGGATTGCTTCTAAGTTGTTTGACTACTGTGATAGTGCATGCAATGTTCCAACTCATATTGTCAAATTATTACTAATTTGTGACCTATGCTCACCTATTCAGAACTAAGTAACCATTACATAAAGATTTAGCAGTACCTTCTCTTTAGTAGAACTGTGCAACACTTCAGCCTCATCAGGTCAATCATGTTTGGTACTCCATGTGGTTTCCACCAGTGAACCTAGCTTCTCTCAGGTCGACCTATGCCCCTCTACTAATTATGCAAGGATTAGACTATTCTTATCTGTGATGTTGTGCTAGGTTCCAATAATTTCAACTAGCTGCGAAGTTGGATTTAGCTTTCTATTTACCAAATGTAGCCTCCTCAAGAAGGACGATTGACTCATATGAAGATTTGACCTGATTCAGTTCATTGGGGGAGGCCTCGACAACTTGGAGTTGAACATTGTAAGCCGAGGTGCAACAATTATTCAAACGTAAAGTTTAGATACTAAAGTTGTAAGAGCATCTAGATTAGTAGTGTTAAAATTAACTATCCACATAAATAAAAAGTAAGATTTTAGTAATTGTTAAAGGATACCTAAACAAGTTAAATTTAACTATTGATTTGTGTTACATTGGTGACTCTAACTAAGAGTGTTAAATTTAATTATCAATTCAATAGTCAAATGGTAGGCTAATGCTAATTTAATTAAAATAAAAAAGAAGAAATAATGTGACATAAGGTGTTAAGTTTATTGTTAACTTTAACAACAAAAATTAGGAACATATTAAAATAATTCTTTTTGCAACTATTTTAACACCACCAATGTAGATTATTTTTAGAGTTATTAACTAACAACTCCACTAACTTATTGTAGCACTACCAGTGTGAATGCTGTAAGAACTTGTTTGAAATATTGTTAAACAAGTGATGCCTTAATTTCTAAATTACTATAGAACTTTAACAAAAATTACCAATGGTATGCACCATCAATACACTGGTCAACAACAGAGAAAAAAAATGGGTAAATAGCACTTGGGACCTTAACTTCTGTAACGTTTTGCTTAGGCTGATAACCTTTGGTTTTTGACAATTGGGGTCCTTAACCTTTTAAAACTAGGAAGTTATGTTATATCATTGTATGAAAGGTTATTTTGTTAACTCCGGATTCAATATTGATCTTGTGCACATTGTGATGCATCATTGCACCTATAACCATTTGTTGTGTGACATCAAGTGCAGGAAAACACTTTAAATGACGCCCAGAGAACCCATTAAGAAGTCCAATTTGATCATGACTACATCCAGATTGGCACATGCATCTTTGTCTCTGTTGAAAATTGTGATTGGGACGAATTTCAGTTTTGGAAAAGGTTGGGTCGACCTATGCTCAAAAGAGGACATAAGAAAAATAATACAATTTTGCTGAAAAAAGACAAAAAGAAAAATGCACATACATACATACATATGTGTGTATATATATACTAGTTAAGTATACGTGTCGTGCACGTATTACGTTTCATTTCTTGGTCAAATCCGCGTGGATATTGTTTTATATACAATTTGGGTAAGATAATACATGAAACATTAATAATATTTGCTCTAATAACAAAATAAAATAAAGTACAACACATAACGTATTTTAATCGATTTTACAATGTTGAAGGCGTTGCACTTAATTGATACTTGATATGAAGCTGTAATCTTTAACAGTAAATTCTTTAGCAGGAAAAAATAATAAATATCACATTCATTCTACGAGTAAAACTAACCATAAACATAAACAATTAAAGGGGCCATTAAACCAATGATATCTATAGAAAATTAAAATGGGTCAACCCAATTGAACTGTAAAAATAAACAACAATAATTTGTAGAGTAATAATTATGACCTAAGTTGAGAAATAGGAAATCAATAGTTAATTTACACTTGATAGTCGTCGTTGTCATCACTCGCATTATAAGCAAATCGAATAGGATTGTCTGCAGTGCTTAAGGGAGGAGAAGATTCTAGGAACAAATGAAGAAGCAAATCTCAAATTGCCCTTTAGTATTGATAGGGGTAAAAAGGTAATTATACATGTTTAAGAATTGGGGCAAATGGTAAGAAGACCCCAAAAAAATGTTACTGTTGGGTTACTGTTGTGAGAATATTCTTATTATATATAGGATATATATGTGCTAATCCAACATCATCCATGAATTTGCACCATTGAAAATTATTGTATACCATAATTGCACAATCCATGTTGGAGGAATTGAAGGAAAATTCACTCAAAGCCCAAACAGAGATGATTGCATGTAATTCAATCCGAACCAAGCTTTTTTGTGATCAACAGGTTGTTTTTGGGTATTTCAGTTCAAGATTGAGTACTTATTGAAGGATAGTCCTTCGACAATTTCTCATGGAAGGCTTATTGATGGGGTTTCTCAGTGGCCGAAAGAGTTGTTTTCTAAACCTCGATGCTGCAAATTAGGTTATCTCTCGTTCTCTCCCTTTCCCTGCTTCTCGTTTTGTTTCTGTTCGGTCTGACGCCTTTTTTTGCTGGGCATTTTTTATATAGGGATGTGCCCCTTCTGTGCGCCCATCTTTTGTTTTATATATAAAATGGCTATTTTTCTTTAAAAAAAAAAAAGGAGTGTTGTTAAAAAAAAAAAAATATATATATATATATATCAACGTTAGTAAATAAAGACCAAAACTTTTACCATTTTGCCATGAATTAAAGGCTAAAGGTCCAAGCGTAGACGTTGTTAAAGTTAGGGGCTTCAAGTGCTATTAGTCCATAAAAAGGGGCAAATATGTCTCCGGCAAAACTCATTTTTTACAAGACGTTCACCGAAAGGTTATATTCAAAAATTTTAGCAAAATCTACATTAAATTTGTTACGAAGAGTTAAAGACCACCACGTGAAGTGAAAAATGTCTAATGTAATTACAGTATCAAATAGCTAATATAATATAATATAATAACAACAGTTGATGCGATTTGAAGATGGTGGCGTGATTCGAAGAGAATATAGTGACGTATTGGTATTAAGTCATATATATCACTGCTAGTGTTGTTATAGTATCAAGTGTTGGTTACTTGAATATCTCTCTATTGTGTGGAGATCATTAAATTAAAAGTCTGAATTAATCCATATATGCAGCTTCACATGTGAGTTTTTGTCCATATTTACAAATTAATTATGCTTTCAAATAAAAAATAATCAAACCAATCACATATACATATTTTATAAGACTCACATGTACTGTACAAATCTCAATCATTTAATCTCACACATTCTATCACTTATTTCTCATTAAAATTCATTAAAATTAACCTGCATACTTTTTTATATAATTATAAGACCACGTAGCAAACAAAATCTACTTATACCGTGACCCAAAAAATCAATTATACTTAGTTGTCTAATAACTCATAAACAAGTGCATTAATCATCTTTTTAGGTAGTCTACCCACCAAACCACCCATGTGATCTGAGACGGAATACATGGAATTCGCCCTCATGCTTTGAGCCCACCACATACGTCATCATCATTCAGCTATCCCTTGTCAGCCGTTAGATCTTAACAAACCCACATCATCACCGTCTAGTAACGACCATTGCTCGGAATTTAAGTACAGGCAATGAGCTGTGGGACCCACTCATGACCTGTCGATTAAAATGCTTACACCTATACGCGTTTATCCTATAGCTGGCTTCTTCTGAAATTTCACAGAATTTCAAGTTGGTGTACAACATGTGATGCGCAATGTACAATGCTACAGAGCGTTGAGTTTACCGGCATGTTTGGGAAATGTTTTGAGGGAAAAATAATTGGATTATTTTACTTGTTTTAGGGCAAAATCATCCATGTCCAATCTAATGATGCTCAGAGGCAACACTGCTAACATAAATTTCGACCCCCATTGAGCGTCTAGCAAGTGGTTACTTTTCGATGTGATTGGCAGCTACAATTTATTATTATTATTTTTTTTTTTTTTATTTATAAATATCATGTGTCAACTAGTAACAAAAATAAATTCATAATTTTGTAGTGCTAAAACAATTTGTTTTTTTAAATTTTCAATGTAAAAAGTTTAATTTTTTTTTTTTTTGAAGCCGACACGACCTAAAGCTCGGCCCATGGCTAAATCTCCGAAGCTAGTGATTAGCTACTTAAAAGATGAAGGGACTAGCACCAGAGGGATACAAATGAA
The DNA here is from genome assembly GCA_963692815.1 of Nyctanthes arbor-tristis. Classification (NCBI taxonomy): domain Eukaryota; kingdom Viridiplantae; phylum Streptophyta; class Magnoliopsida; order Lamiales; family Oleaceae; genus Nyctanthes; species Nyctanthes arbor-tristis. Next base: position 39,250 of record CAVNYN010270583.1, on the reverse strand, counting down.
GCTAAAAGGTCTGCAAATGGGTTATTAGAAGGAAAAATCCCAATTGCCCCTATTGAAAAGTGGTAATTTCAGAGAGATTAAGGCGGTAATTTTAGTGGGAAAACTTAGGTTATTTCGGCAATTTGAATGGTTGATTTTTTTTGTCGTTGTGCAGAGGGCAAGCAACACAAAACTCGAGATGTGTTTTTTGTAACCTAAAAATTTAAAATCGCCAGTAATTAAACATATGCTTAAACTTTTGATATGCAATTAGCATTAGACCAAACTTGTGAAGATTTTGCACATTGAATACCGCAAAGGAAAAGATGAGTAACTCTACTTACCAATATATATCTTGTAGGTTATTATCCTTTATAAGATTTAAGATGGACAATTCATTAGCATCTAGTAAGACCTAATTTCTCTTTAAAAGGTGAATGATATTGAAAGATAACATTTGTTAATTCAAAACAATGAGTTATATATTTGAGAGTAGATTATATTGTTAAATTCTATTTATACTTCGCTGAGATCGGAAGAGCGTAAAATCTATCGTTTAAGATATTTAGACACAAGTAAAAAATGGATTGATCAAATTCTAACATCAAATTCAAAAGTATATTAACGCATGTGCTCATTAAAAGTCTCTAAGACACACACCATGCATATATTATAGAAACCAAAATTAGACACTATCACAATAGACTATTTTTTGTAACTTTTAGTCTTCTAATTATTATATATATGATGATAGTAATCATTTTCATTAAACGTAAATAAATAAATCTCGTTACATTAATTCAAAATAAAGATTTGTTATATTAATATATATATATATAAATCATATATTGTCATAAAAAATATCAATCATACTTTATATATGTATTGTTTTTACTAGAATGATTTATATTGTAGACATTCGTATAACCTTTTAAGTGAATTGTAGGATGTTCAACTTTGTTTATAGTAATTAATAATAATTTCCACATTTTGGGTTTTTATGAATCTCATTCCATGAACGAGCAATTAAGCACGTTTCATTGATTCCGACGGCGTTACAACTCACGAAGCGCGTAAATTTTGACTCCCCAAACGAGCCTTTAGACATTGGTTAAGTAATAATGTCTTCTAGTTCTAGAGAGTCAATCAGTGGGCAGGTTCGGCTATGTCCCAAGCCTCAGGTTCGGAGTCCGTACCTTTAGAGCCTCCGTTATTCTTATCCTATAAATGACTTTTGCCTTTACCGAGAATGTTTCATCGCGCTTTTTCGTGAAGAATTGAGGTTCGACGCTGGAAGAAAATTTTCTCCCAAGGTTTCGTTTATACGTGTGCTCTTCCGATCTCGTGGACTCAGTCTTTGATGAATTTTTGTGCATTTAATTCTATTTGATTTGATGATTGCTGATTTAATCAGTTCGTTTCTTGGATTCTATTACTGTTCTGATGTTAATTTGATGTTCTAGTGATGAAAGTGTGGTTCATTTGCAACGATAAGCAATCAGACTTTGAGCTTGAATGAACTGAATTTGGTTGTTTTAGCTTCACTTTAACGGATAAATCATTGATGAATTCTTCGAGTTGAAAGAATTATAGGGTAGCACAGCCTTTTTTCGATGATGTGAACTCTTGAGATTTGAGTTCAATAAATAGTTCTCAGGAGGAATTTTTTTTTTTTTTTTAAATTGTGTAATCTCTTTGTCAATTTGGCTAGGAGCCTAGTAAGGTTAGTGGCCACTGGCCAGCGATGGTTAATCAGAGAACTGTTGCTCATCTTTTGGTGCCCTTGTTGATAATTGAACTTCAAGTTTTTCACTTTTTTAAGTATTTTTAAAAATGTAATGAGCAGAGCAAAGTAATTTGTGAAATTTTCAGAAATTTAGCGGTGATTTCCTGTTAAGTAAATGATTCGTGTAAGTTGCTTCCATAGGAAAGACTATTAGACAAGCAGAACTTAATTCGGAATTTGAAACACTTGGTTAATTTTTCCTAATTTGATTTTTATTTCGGGTAATTGAAGAAACTAAAGTTCTGCTTCTTTAACTACTTGAATTTCAATTTTATTGCAGGTTAGATTTGAACACACAACATGGCTTTAGTATCTGGAGGACGATCAACACTTAATCCAAACGCGCCTCTGTTCATACCGGCGTCAGTCCGCCAAATGGAGGACTTCTCACCGGAATGGTGGAATCTAGTGACAACCTCAACTTGGTTTCGTAACTACTGGATCAGTGAGCACCAGGGAGAGGATATTCTTGGCATGAAAGATGATAACTTTGATGGACAGGATGTAGCTAAACTGCTGCCTGATAACATTGACCTCGTTGTCGATGAGGATACATTGAACATGGAATCTCAGTTTGAGGAATTTCTCCAATCACAGGAACCTGAATATGGGAGTAAGGCAGTCTTGGGTATGCCAGAAAATGGTATGCAACTTCACTATATACTTTACTTGATTGATTGGAAATTCAATTATCCTGTTAGCCTGTTAACATCGTTGAAGTTGGGATCTGATGCATTTGGTTTTGGCTGATGGAGTGTTTTTAATTGACATGAGAATTTAAACAACATAAATCATTGGAACGCTGTTTTAGCTCTAATTTATGTCAATACTTTCATGTAATATGAGTGTCTAATAATATTTATATAAAAAATAATAATAAGGGCATGCAGCAGGCCAATTTTCAACCAGGGAAAGAATAAAAGCATAAAAATTCTGGAAGATTTGGGAGCGGGGAGCTAAAGTTTTGCACAATCACAACGAGATATTAGATATTGTTGTGAAGAATTTTGTCAGTGGGTTTAATGATCAGATTCAACATTTCCTTGCTATTTGATCCAACTAATACATTGCATGCTTATTGCTTGTTATACTTGTGTCGGTTCATCAGGTTATAACAACAGAGAGGGGCTGATCAAGAATCTAGGCATGTCAAATGAGAGAGGTCCCAAGTTCCTGGGGGAGACAACCAGGTACTGGGAGAAGCCGGTCAATCATGTTAGCCCACAATACATGCCCACTTTCATGCCGCAGCCACGCTGAACTAGAGAATGTTTGGTCGAGGAATGGCACTCTTTTACTTTCATGTAGCTTTCTGTATAAAGCAAGGTTGGCTGGTCATACTCTGGCATCTCTGGTTTAGTTTAAGCTATGAGAAAATGTAAAAACGATGTTGTAGAATGCAAATGAGGAAAAATAAAAATTAAAAAAAGGTTAAGCTAGTTGAAACGAATCTTCCTGCTTTTGGGTAATCAAATTAAAATTGTGATCACAAAGGACGTAGTACGAGTAAAGGTGTTTTCTAAAGGGCCTATTTTAGTGCCATTTTTGTCGGCCGAAAATAACATTATTTGCTGGATGGGAACTACGGAAATTAGCAAACCTGTTCAAAAGAATTGCAATGAACAAATAAAACGCGAATCTCCCAAGTCTTTATCCGGGAAAGACGGGGCTTTGCCATGTCTACTTGCAATCGGGACAGAAACTGACTTTTTATAACGATCCAACCTCCGCTCCCTTCTCTATAGCAGGCGAGCCTGATGCCTGAAGTTAACACACACACTATTTGCCATTGCTCACAGTTACAAAGAACATAATGGCATAAACTTAAGCATATGGTTTTGCTCAAAGCAGCATAAGAACGTATCCTTTTCGCTTTTATTAATCTCCGATAGGCAAATCATGTATCTTTGTATTGTACATTTGAGTAATTTCAGGGGATCCAGTCTAATATACAGGGCTAAAGAGTAAGTTCATGCACCAGCAGCAATGAGTTTCTGCTCCCAAGTGACACAATCAGGCACCGATATGCTCAGATGCTTGAACTCGCAAGAATCTGTAGCTACAGGATCAGGAGTAAAGACAAAACTTGATTGATATCTGGACACTCTAAATTGGATCATCAGAAGTTACATATTGGCTTTTCCTCAGCTAGGCAGTTCAGATAGCAGAACATCACTTTCTTCTTGAGACTTCCTCTTGGATTTAGCCTCGAGTTTGGTCTGCTTTCCGATTGCATCAGATATAGCCTTTGGCAGTAAAAATCCAGGTCGCTCAACAACTCGTGCCCGATCAATTACCAGAGGCTCCCGCACAGTGATTTGGATCCCGTCATATGTCCAAAGGGTCAAGCTTGCTTCACCTTTCAGACCTAAAGAGAACCAACCTAAGCCAGCCACTGAAACATCAAGACTGTTCACATCCCAGCTTGTTCCGGATGCTTTGACTTCTCTCTTTGCCCATGTGCCCAGTTCTTGAATTCGATCGACACTAACAGGTGGCTGAAAGAAGAATTAGCAGAACAGTGAAAAAAAAAGACTATATCACCCTTATAAATTTTTTTATTCTTTTGTCTTGAGTAAGAGATCCATATTTGTGAAATGTCATTTAAATTCAGAAATTTGGAAGTCCATAATATTTCAACTTTATTTCAATTAATACTGTATTTACAGGGACTTGCATATATCGTCTCACTGCAAGTATTCATAGGCAGGGAAAGAAAAAGAAGTTCTACAGCCCAAAGTACAGGTTAGAGATAGAAAATTCCACAACTGGAAAAGAAGACAAAACCAAATTGAACTAAAGCATGGCGTCAACAAGGATATTACCAATGTGCAAACCTTGACAGGACGAGAGTAGCTTTAACTTTAAAAAGAAGATAAACCAAAGTTTTTAACAGATAACAAATATAGATCACCTTTACTCATTTTTTAGGGACCCAATTATGGTCAACAAGGATACTTGCGCTTACAGTTATATGTGCGTGCCCTTATTTAACTGAACTTCCCTAATTATATAGGTACTCTTAGTCCCATCCAAATGAATCTAAGACAGCTTTGTGTTCATTCTCCACTAGAAGACTGAGCTGAATTTTTTCAGTCATTAAATAGTGCAAGACCATAAACTTCAAGTCCACCTCCACAAACCTTGGAGAATATCTTCCTTATCGAGGAAACTTAGAGTGGATTCTCAGAGTTTCTTTTTTTCTTGAAAAAGCTTTCTTATGGGCATATAATATGATCGAACCTTGTCTAGTTTATAATTTATGTTGTTTCTTCAGCTCATATTATAAATGACACTCAGGAACCGGTAGAAAAAGGGACAATATTCTCTGCAAAAGGATTATGTGAACCGAGATGCCATCCAAGACAATATATAAGGACAACATAGCCAGACAAAGAAATATAATACAGATATAAATGAATGAATGATGTTTTCTCATTTAAGATTAATTGTCAACAGCATGATTTACGGAATCAAAAATCTCATGGTAGAACTCATCCAAATGAAGAGTATACATCTAATATTGTTTATATCCCAAGAGAATGATTGATATTATCTCATTTAACTTAATTTAAGAAAATGGCTTGGCCTCATAAATCCCAAAATAGAAGAAATTCAAGGTATAACTTATCTACATTAAACCTTCCACAAACACAAACATATAACCCAAAGTTTGGAAGTGTTGAAAACATAAAAGCTAAACCGAAGGCTGTTCAGTTACCAGTTGAAGCGCACTAGAATTTGAATTATTTATTTTCTATACTACCTCCTGCCATAAATGTAGTCAAGTATTCCCTTTTCGTCCGTCCCAAAATATAGACCATTTTCCTTTCAAAAATGTAGGTAAAATATTAGTTTTCTTATACACCTCTATTTAATATGCAGTGTTATCAACAAAATAGAATTATTAAAGTGGAATAATTAATAAATGAAAGGTTATAGTAGGAAAATAATCTTAATTTTACTTTTCATATACTATTAAATTAACTTCTCTTAATCCCTATGCAAATAGAAAAAAGGCTATTTTTATGGGACGGATGTAGTATATTAATCTAATTGAGTGTGCTTCATGTTATGAGATTTTCATTTATTGGCTCAAAAGCATTACCTGCAACCTCATTCCAGCATGTTTGCTCTTGATCTCATCAGCATTTTCAATCTTCCCCAGATAAAGGGAGATATTTGTGGATGCCCAAACTGTCACATAGATTGTTTCTACAGAAGCCTCATTAAGATCTAATCGTGCTAAGGCACCAATATGTACAGCTTGACCTGCCTGCAGAAACATACATACTCTGTTAAATTATGTTTCGTGAAGCTCTAAGAACCATAAAAATACTTCATAGGGAGCAGAGACCCTTGTTAAAAACAATGCTTGTAAACCTCCCTGCCCCTGCACCAACCTAGCACCCCAAACCCCAACAACCCACCAACACAAAAACATAAAAAAAAAAAAAGGGGGTCCTCTTTAGTGGTTGGGTTTCAGGTGGGGTGAATTAGAAGCAACTTCTTTTAAAGCTCATATTCACATGCTCAGTAGGCTTTATCTTAGAAGGTCTATGCTACATGGACACGGTCACAATATTCTAAAACTAACGAGCTACATACAAGCAGAATAAAAGATCAAAAGACCATCATCCATCACCAAAAGTTGTACCATTTTATGCTGAAGTTACATATTTATGTAAACTTTTGAACATAGCTGTCTTACCTTTGAACTGGATTAATACATCAATCCTGAACTCATATGAATTGAATTTACAGTGACAAATACATAAACAACACAGTTAAACCTGCTAATCTGACTTTGGCAATTGTTTATTTATCACTTGTTCCAGCTATTTCTAGTTAGCAAATCTCTAAAGGAGTTCATTACGAAATGAATGCATCATCAATTGGATACTATAGACATTTTGTCCTCTAATAGAATTTTAAATGACATAATGTCAAGAATGTGATCAGTCCACCTACTCATTAAGATATCATAACTAACCTTAATCCTAAAAGTTCGAGGCTGTAGCTCCTTTCTTATCTCAACCATTTTCTGCTCATCCCGGTTCAATCTCGTGGACATTAAATATGGATGTAGGAGGCCTGGAGTATCATACATTTTGGCCTTAGCAGACAATATTCCTCCAATTCTCAAGATACCAAGCGTTGTTCCGGGAACAGGAGCTTCTGTAAGTTTCTTGACCTTTACCCCTTCTTTCTTGGCAAGTACATTGATTAATGTCGATTTCCCTGCATTTTGGGCCCCAATAACCCAAACGTTTCCTCTTGGACCAGCCAAATCCTTGATGAAGGAAAGCAAGTTCCTTACACCCAAATCCTTACGAGCACTAACCAAATAAACCCCAGTTAGCTTAGGTGCTCCATTTGCTTTTGCACGGTGCCTAACCCATCTATCTAACCTAGTCGGTGATATTTGAGATGGAAGGAGATCAACTTTTGTAGCCACCAAAACAAGCTTTGGCAAATTTTTACCATGCTTTGAACCATCGTTGCTTCCTTCCAATGCTTTAAACAAGGACTTGGCCGCACGTTTCGGAAAAGAACCATCAAAATCAACACAATCAACCACCATAACCACTACTGTAGCATCTGCATTCCCCGTGGGCTTCATCAACCTTGTAGTAATCAAACGATCAAAATCAAAATCCGGTATCAAATTCTCAGCCACCTGATTTTTCACTTGACCATAATGTCTTAAAGAATGACATCGTGCACAAACTGTCACCTCTTCTACTTCTTCTCTGAGAGCTTCCCGAGCCATTCTTTTCCTCTCCGCCTTAGACACCCTCTTCTTTTTCGCCTTCTCCAGCACCTCCTCCGTAATGTTACCATACCCGACTCCAACCGGAGAGAAACCATCCAACTCCTTCAACCAATCATCTTCTTCATCTTCAAACTCAGATTCCCATTCCAGATGAATCCCAGCCAAAATCATCCTCATCATTCTCTTCCAATTTCCCCTCAATGTCATCCTCAAATTCCTCACCATCTTCTTCAAACTCATCAGAATCCTCAATAAGATCCCCATCCTCGCCCAATTTTATTTCTTCCACTTTCTTCTTTTTATAATACCCCAGGAGATTTGGGTCTTTATCTTGCATAAAGACGCCACAACCCGGACATATAGGCCCATAATTCTCATCCTCATCCCTTCCTTCACTCAAAATCAAACGTCTATCAGTCTTTCTTGAAACCTTTCCTTTCTTTTTCTCAGCCTTTTCAACAGCCGCTTCAGCACCTTTCACACACAAAGAAATGCACAAACCTTTCTTGTCATACCTCTTATTTCCTACTTCCAAACCTGCAAACAGAATATCTTGACTACTGGGTTCCTTACAAAGTGCAAGAAAATCATAAGAATCAGAGGGAAAAAGTACATTTACCAGCGATAAGCTGAAATCTTGATAAAGGGATTGCTTCACTGTTGTTGTTCAGAGATGAAATGAACTTCAGGTCAGCCATGGTTGATGATGGAGAAGTTGTTGACAGCAAAACCGCCATCTTCCCGAGCGACACTTCTGCAGCTAGAAACCCCCCAATATCCCCGCACTGGCCGGTTTATAAATTTTTGGGGTTATTTACACTTAACATCCTTAAACTTTCAACTTTTATACAATCTTGTTATCAAGTTTCATTTCTGGTCTCGTGAATCCCCTACCTTTCCTATAATTATCCCTATTGACAATTTCTATCAATTTTGGAAATTAAACCCTTACAAAATGACACATCTACCTTTACCTTGAAATTAAGCAAAGAGATAGGCCAAAAAATAAACAAAAATATTTTAAAATTCTAAATAGACTCTAATTCAAAAAAAAAAAAAAAAAAAGAGAAAAAAGATTCTAAATAGACTCCCAACCGACCCCACTAATCCACCATCTTATTATCTCTCCACTTTGTGAAGCTAGAAAGATCCATTTCTGAACCTTCTTAGGTAGAGAGTGTAGAGAGTGCCCTTCTAGATGAAGGCATCACCATCATCCCTAAGGGCGGAATTCGGCACTGGTAATGACTCCATATTAGGAGAGCTCCGATTCACCGCTAGTCACATATTAACTGATAAAGTAATTTATTGTCCAAGACCACAAAAGTCAAAAGTAGTATAGTGCACAATATCTACCCATACTCTCGTAATAAGAGTCTTTGCAGGTATCTGCATGTTACTATTCTGAATTATTAAGTTTTGTTGGAGAGGAAAATGGTTAACTTTGATACTAAATTCTGGTAAAATAAGTAACTTATATATTAGAATGAAAACAAAAGATAAAAAAGAAATACTACCGTAGTAGTGGCATTGTCAGAAGATGGTCGAAACTCGAAAGGATAGCTAAAAGTTAACGTCCTGTGACCAGAATAATAAAAAAATATTTTTTTTCATTTTTCAAAACGAAAAAAAAAAAAAATTAAAAACAAGAGTAGCCGGGATTAGGCTGACCACCCTTACCTCCGCCCATGATACTACCGTAATTAAAAACTTTTGGCAGTAGCCTAAAATTTCATAGCCATACAAGTTTGATCCAATTTCTTTCTTAAATTTCAATATTCTTAATTCTTAAAAAGTTTGGTTTGGTAGACCAAGTGGACTTGTACTGGTAAAGGGATCCATTACCCGCTTATTATATTGTTTGACAAGCGTAATTTTCAAATTATACTTATAAATTAAAAAAATAGAAAAAATAGTTTGGTTTGGTAATAGGTGGTCGATGTATCTTTGGGGTTTTGATAACCAAATCAATGGTTCCGATCAAATCCGCTGCGGGGCGTTTTCCAAAAAGAACAGTTTTGCACCCCAATACCATATGTTAACAATCACTATCGTATATAATCTTATTTTTCGAACTACAAATCATACTTATCAGAACCGGACCGGACTGGCCGGTTGGACAGGAAAACCGGTGACCCGCCAACCTGACCAGTCTGGTTAATAATTTTTTAACACTATACGATTAAACCACAAATCCCGGTTGACCCGCTGGTTTTCTCACATGACCGTAATCGAAAAACCCAAGAACCACCCGGGTCGTTGCACAGTGGCGGAGGGAGGGTTGTCCTTGGTATGCACATGCATACCAAGGATTGGTGGGGGAAAAATTTTTAATTATTTTTTTATTTTTTTAAAAGTTAAGTGACTTTTCTAATTCTCTTTGTACTTTGTTGTACTTTGCTACGGGACCACAGCATAAAGATAAACTAACAAAAACAATCCCTTTATCTGGCCTATTTGTATTTGACATTTTCTCCTTTATGATTTCTCTCTCTAGTATCTACGCATCCATAATCTTCACGGACAACTGGAGCAAAGTCACTGTCCTCTGTCCGTCCACCGCCATGAACTGAAAAACGAAGCCAATTGAAATTAAAAATTCAATCTCTAATTCTCCTTCGTATGTTTCGAGTTTGGGAATCACTGTTTGCCGTTTGGGTTCAAACAATTAAATAACAAACCCTAACTCTATAATGCTGAAATTCGTTCCACAGCGGTAGGCGGCAACGGGAAGAGTGAAGACTTGCAAGTTCGTTCGGCACTTCGTGACTTGTATGTGTATTTTGGTAGTTAATAGACCCAAAATTTGATTTATACCCTTTTTTTTCTTTTTCTTTTTTTTTTATTTTTCCTTTTCCTGCTTTCTTAATTGTCAATTTATGCAATTATGCTCTTCTTTTTTCCCCTATTCTAGTGAAATGATCAATTTAATGGCACTAAAAAGGGCAAAGGCTGAGTAATGATTATTGAAGCAAGCTTTTGTTTTGGAAGGTGAGATGTGATTTATTATAAGAGCCTAAAATTTTGAAAATTAAAGTCTTGATTAAACTGTTTTCTAACTTTGATGAAATTATGTTGACTGAGTTTATCAATTATCATTTTATGGTTATTTTCTCTTATGTGGAACTTCAATATAGGTTGTTGAATGTGTATTTTGTAATCTTGAATTCTTGATTATTGATTTAACAATGAGATATGAGACCGTGATTGAATTTATCATTTTATGTTTATTGTGGAATTTATCATTTATTAGTACTGAAGTATTATTAATTGTTGTTTTGTAGTTTTTAAATTTTTATTCTATGCATACCCATAAGAAAAACTCTGGCTCCACCACTGTTGTTGCATATCAAGTAAATTTAGAATTTTAAGGTAAAATCACGTCTTTTAACTCTATTTTTCTCCGAGCAGCCTCATGTTGACTTCTCATATTATTCTAAAAATATGACTTCTCATGTTGATTATTTTCTAATATTTTTTTATTGGTTTCTTTTCTGGCATGTGGAGCAACATTTTTTTCATTAATAATAATATATGTTCGTGTAGCCTCTATTCTTACAATTTTTAAATGTTTATGAAGTCCTTTTTTGTTGGTGTTTAGATCGTATGACAATGTTTATATTCGTAAACAATATTTATTGGTTTCATTTTCACTTGTGTAATCATATTTAATTACAAAATTATAGTAGAATTGACACTAATTGGCAATTACTCATGTTGTATTTGTCAGAAATACACGACCTCTTCCGATCTTATTGGAGTTGGCCCACACGATTCAACAGCCGAGTCACTGGTTGAATCAATGACCCAGGTTCTAGCCGGGTCAATGGTCGAGCCGGGTCTGATAACTATGTTACAAATTATGAATGACAACGAGTCGGGTTCAGGGAGGATCGGGTGGGGATTTTGACCCGTTTAAATTTTCTTAAATTTTTATTGTTTTTTCCTTTTTTTCCATAATTTTTATTTTTTTTTAATTTTTTTAATTTTAACGGAGCGGAGCAGTTCGAGTTGCCCTTGACCTGATTCGACCCGACCCACCAACCTGCAGGGCGAAAAATTTTGCCATTATTGGGTTTTCGATTTGATCGGTTTAAATTGTCATCCCTAACTATAATATAACAAAATTCATGACATTTAGATTTTTTTGAATTAATTTTTGAGACGGCCCACCCCCAAAATTACCCAACACTCAAAAAATAGACCATGCAAGAAATGAACGAAATCAATGTCTTTGTCCCGCAAGCACCCATAATCAAGCTTCTGAGTTCTTTCATTAGTGAAGACAACTAGATAGGCTGAATTCTCTTGCTGAAATTTGTTGAGGAAAAGCGTCAGACCAAGTTGCCTATTAGGAACATAGGGATGGAGTTTGGAGAAAATATTGAAGTCTTCAAACGGATCCAAGAGAATGGGATCGGGGATATATACAATAGTGATGTTCATCATCGAAAATATTAGCCAGGATGAGATTCTCTTTTGAGGTCCAGAAACGACCATGTACAAGGGTACAATGCATTTTGCATATAAGTGTGGTTCCATAATTATATTAATTGTTGCCTTGGGATGGATTTTGGAAGGGGTAATTGTTCTTTATAGTTGAAAAATAAGGAAAATTTACGAATTTATATGTAAATTATTTTAATAGATAAATATGTTATTGAAAATGATTTTTGAAAGTGAACATTGATTTTGAAAAATCTAAATCAAACCACCAGTTAAATTGGTTTTTCCGTATTAAATTAAATGAATATTAATGAAATTTATTTGATTACTTTTATACTAATTAAACAATTTTCCAAAAACTCTTTTTTTTTTTTTGCACCCAAAAATATTTCATTTCCATTAATTGCACGAATCTAGTACAAGATTATCAACAATGAAAGCTGGGGGTGTACCCACCCAAGTATGAGATAAATTACAAGCCATAAAACGCTTAGCTAGTTCATAGGCCACCTTGTTGGCATTTCTTGAGATAGTTTGAAACCCATAGTCATCGAATCCTTGACACAAAGAGGCAATTCGCTCCATTAACGGACCCTCAGAAGCTCTGTTTTCTTTCCGCACATTGATTACATCCACTGCATCTGATTCCAAAATCACTCTAGACCACTCCTGCTCCACCGCGAGTTGTACTCGTAACATTGCTATACACTCCGCATGAAAAGGCGACATACCTTCATTAACCACATACGAGCACGCAGCCAACAACTTCCCTTCTCGTCTTTGCCCACCGCCCCTACAGCAATCATATACTCTATATATATCTAAAAGAGAATAAATGGGAGAAATATTGTTAGGCAATAATGCCCTTATAAATCTTATAAAATTTCAAACTTGCCATTGATTAGTACAATTATTTCTAATTTCATTGATTTAACATTTAATAATATATTTCAAATTCTCAATTGTCCTGGTCGAATTTACAATACTTAATAATATTCAATCACCAAGGCAGTTGACAATGCATTCCTTTCAAAAGTACTTGTTATTGCATATCTCATATGGGAGGAACACAATCAAATGTTACATGGTTTGGGTCGACGCTCATCTTTCCTGGTGTTGCAACCTCTAGATGCTCTTCTACCCCCCCCCCCCCCCGTTTGGATACGATCCATAAAATAAAGAAGGAAATCTCCTCGCGGTCACGATGGCAGAAGCCAACTAAGGGCAAGTATATGTTGAATGTTGATGCATCCCTACGGGAAGGGTCTGACCACTTCATTATAGGAGCTATCATTCAAGATGAATATGGGATTAGTTGGGTTGCTGTAGCGAAAAAATTTGTTGGAACCCCTCAGGTTGCTGATGCGGAGGCTTCGCACTGTTGGAAGGGCTTATCTTGCAAAGACGCACGGATTTAATTTGGAATCCACAGAGTGAGATTGCCTCCAATTAATTTTCAGTCTACACTCAAACTTTGAATTTTATCATAATGCGTTGATACTCGTAAGGATTCGTGACTTGCTTGGTGATTGTAGCTGTGGAACTTGTGACCATATTCCCCGTGAGAGAAATATAGTCGCCCAACTTGTGACCATATTCCCCGTGAGAGAAATATAGTCGCCCGCACTATCGCCCATTTTGCACTTTGTAATTCTTATTATTCCTGTTAAGTTGATTGTATACCTATATGGTTTAGTTTGGTGATCCTTAGTGACATGCAATGAAAATACTATTCTTGGTTTCAAAAAAAAAAATGTAGGTTACACAATATGCATTGCAAAATGTTTATAAGACTTAATTTTTATATTTAATGAAAAATAGAGTAATTAGAAATTTATGGACAATTAAGAAATTTATTTAATTTTATATTTAAAGAAAAAACTTATATAAATGTGGAGTCATGGCTAGAAACAACTCGCAGACGAAGGAATCAATTTCAAATTCTTGTAATTTCTCTTTTAGTTTCATTTTCATGTTTTCATTTTTTGTGCTTGCTCTTGTAAAGCTTCATGATGTTTTTGACGTAGTGTCAGTCCCTATATTTGGACGGTGGTTAGAAGGGAATGATGCAACAAAGTTCTTCTTATGCCCTTTTTTTTTAAAAATAAACTCAAATCAATTTCACTTCCACATGAAAGATCACGATCTCATGTTGCTTAAAGTAACCCACCCACCACAATAAAAAAAAAAAGAAAATTGCATTTCTTCGTATTTTATATTATAATATTTTCTTTTAATATTATTGGTTACAATCCTACCAAGTAGTGATTTTTCCATTTTGATAAAAAGTTCTTGGCATTATTGTTTGATGTCTGAATAATTCTTGAATAAATTGTAGTAGGATTAAGCAATTCAAGGTGTAGAATTGTGTGCTCCTGAAGGCCCGTCGATGAGCAAGATCTCCAAGCTGATAGAGAGATTCAAAGGCTTCAAGGTAGGGCATATTCGAAGTGATGCTAATCAAGTTGCTCATGCTTTGGCAATGTTTGCTTTTGATGTCTGTTTGTACTTTGTTTGGGCGAATACACCTCCAACATTGATGTTAAATTAGGTTGTTCTACAAAAATGTGTCATAAAATAGTATTTGATGTGACTATACTATATAGTAAACACGATATATTAGGTTTTCTCTTTTAGTATTTTTTGGCTACCACACATAAGGCTATATCGAAAACATGTCTAATAAGCTGGTAATTATTAGTTTCAAAATTGTTTATCTATAATCAATTGAATAGAAAATGTTATGTAAGTAGCCTTGCATGCAATTGCCACTGGTAACAAACTTAATTCATGTATATTTTTTTTTTCTTTTTTAGTCTTGATGTGGTATGAATTTCTTCCGATCTCGCATTTAGTATTTTAAAAGGCTTAAGTCGTAATCTGACCAACACATGGGAACACTCAAAGTCTAAAGCCCATACTTGAGACCTAGATTCACTTTGTAAAACATAGAGTTCAAAGCCTCGAGTATAGACATAGGCATAGCTCTTAAAACACATGATGCTATAGACTATTCAGTTGCCATAGAATTTAAACTAGATAAATATAAATGTGAAATAGACAAAAGTGTGACTATGTTGATTTAAGTCTATTTCTAAATTTTCCCTCAAAAAAAAAAAGTCTATTTCTAAATTGGATTCGTTTCTAGCTTTTAGCAGCTACTAACCACTTAGGTGGAGGATATAGAGGCAAAGGATTTAGCAAATAATCAATAGAAAGATATGATCAACCAGCTAAGCCTTAGAAACTTTGTCCACCAAAAATTTACTGAAAACGCCATAATACAACTAAGATAACAAATTATATTTTTGGATAAAATTAGTAAGACGTCTATATATTGTAGCATATTTTTGACTACTTTAAAGATTCGCTTTGTTCATGCAAGACTCAAACTAAGAATACAAATACTTGGAATGAAAACTCTTTCATGACAATGCTATGTGTTCACGTGCATCACCCGTGTTGCAAATTGAAATTGAATCTATTTTAACATTTGCACATTCGACTTTGAAATGTTAAAGCAACAAATGTCTGGTACATCATCACATCTTCCTCAAATCACATCACGGTCTAGTATTATACCATATCATCAGTATGGTGCCGTAACAGCACCACGCCTGATGCTTGAAGATTTTCAATGTTTTACTATAAAATACATAAAAAAAAAAAGAAAACAAAAGAAAAAGAAAAATCTGTGAATAGGATTATTTAGAAGATTCTTGAGGATTTTAGCCTTTGTAATCTTATATATATATATATATATATATATCTTTTAAAAAGGGGTTCATATTGGGTTTCAATTGCTTCTTTCTATGCAAGGTCGGCAGGGTGTATGTGTAGGCCATGAACTAAGAAACCCATGAATTGGGCTGAAGCAGCCCCTACAAAAAAGCTGTGGAGTTTGCTTTAAGCATCACAAGTTCTCTCTTTGTATTTAATTAGAAGTCGAAACATGACAAAAGAGAAAAATTAAATTGATAGACAAAGAAATCTTACCAAGGTTTTCTAGACAACTTTAAGATAGTTCATGCCTAATTGATGTGTAAATATTACATCATTGAATTCAATACATGGTAGTGCCGTCCGCAAACCAATCTTTATTAGAAGCTTTTCTAGACAAACAAGTGTAAAGTCATTAATCATTTGAGAGTTGAGGACGTGAACTACTATGCATCACGAGTTTCATTATTATTATTATCATCATCATCATCAGCAAACGCAATATAGCTATCAAGCTATGCCTGTATAGTTTTGTGTTACTCTTACAAATAGATCTATAACTTTTTTACTAGTACTTACATATATATATATATATATACACACACTCTAATGATGAAACTAACAAAAATTTTTCTGAATGTATAGTTTCATAAAGTTAAACATGCAACTATGCAAGGACACTATGACGATTAAACATAGATTTAATATAATTTAGATCGACGACAAGTGAAAAAAAAAATCAAAGATCAACTTACTCATTGAAAGGTAGATAAGAGACCCATAGTGCAAATTTCCATTTTTAGAAGTCAAAGAAGAAATTAAAGAGACTAATAATAATCATATTAACAAGAAAGTCCTTGAATATTCTATCTATTAATTAAGGAAGGACAGATAATAATAATCTATAATAAACACATACAATCATTACCCTCAACTTTCTGCGCTAAATTTCCCTGCTTAGCTATCTTTTCATGATGTTCAGATCAACAACCACCACAAGTTGACTGAACCATTTCCCTCATTGTCTTTACTTTGGCCGATATCGGCTAATTTTGCCTATAGATCAATGTGTTGTTCTATTCACTGAATCATGATCGCCTTAGTGCCTATAATCAGTTCTTTTACTTCATGAGATAGAAGTTGAATTTGATATTATGAGAAATACAGAGAGATGTAAATGACAAAAGATTATATGTGCGTCAGTTAAATGAGAGAGTTAAGTATACTGTTTGAGCAGTGAATCCGACCATAAGATTAATTGCATATGGAAGAATAATGGAAAAGGCAGAGAACTTGAGAAGAAAAAAGTAGGGGGTGATATATAGGATATGAAATTGTAACATATAGGACTAACCTATCTTTTATTACTGTAGAGGAGAAAACCTCTTTTAAGATCAGTAATTAAAAAAAATTGAAGGAGACTTGGTTATGATTGCAACCAAAGTTTTGGGTCCAATGTTGTAAAGTAGGAATGTACCACGGTGGATTGAATCATTAGATATCCCATTATTGCTTTGGAAACAAGCACATCTTTACATTATTAGACTGATTAATGTTTATACATTCTTTTGTTGCATGCCTAGATTTATTTCATGTGGATAATGATTTTTTATTGCCAATACATTAATATGTACAACTAAGATTGTTGGAAAAATATTTGTTAGATAACCATTGCATTAGTGAATAGTAACTTATTTAACTTTTTATATTTAAAGTTTGAAGCACCGGTTATGGCTCTATTTTAATAGCTGAAAACCTAAAAGACTTTAAGACACTTATAAAGTCGATTATACTATTGGGTCAAATTCATACCGTCCGATCGAGCACCAAATCGACACACTTAACTCTTGCTTTTTTTTTTTTTTTTAACTATCGAGATAAAATGGACCTTTAGCAAGGGACCCTAGTACAATTGTTTTGTTTGGTATATGTAAAACTTCAATTAATAATTATGATAAAAACCATGTCCAATTTGACATCTCACCTTAAAATCATTTTGGTGGGATTTGAAATATGTTCAAACATGACTAGGCTCTTAGTGATGCCCCAAGGCCAAAGACAAAAGCTCAACCCACCCTCAAAATATGTGTTCAATGTAGAAATTTTACACTACTGAATCAAATCATAAATCGGACATGTTCAATATGTTAAATTGGGACAACACTGAAAGCTTAGAATTTCATCTTGTTCAATGACTATAGAGTTTACTCTCTTGCAAAATTGTCGAGGCGAAAAATACATGATAGCGGTTTTGAAAATGACAATTAGAGAAGGGATGGGAGAGGGAGATAGAGGGCCATTTGATGTTAAAAGCACCCGCTACAAGTCACATAAAGAAAGTACTTATGAGAATTGAAAGATCAACTGTTAAGTACTCTTCCTAAAGTTGCTTTCACTCTAACTTACCATCAGCACATGATGTGCTTTTGAAAGCATGACTAAAACAATTTCTTGTACTTTGAAAATTCAACATAGAAGAAAATGCAACCAAAATTTTACCTACTTTTTTCACAATTGTTGGATATTATATATCAACATTCCCGTTCTAGCACCAATCAACTGATGTCATAAAGTGTCAATATCTAACGTGAATGCATCACAGCTATCACCTACTAATAAGGGATAGTTATTTAGTCTTTAAAAGTTATATTCTGAAGTTGTGCAACAGTTGGCGCTATAAGGTACCAACTGCTGGTGCTAGTCAATTTTGTACATATGAACAAATTTTGATCTACATGATTATTTTTCATCGTTACTCTTCACTTCATACGTCCAATGGTTTACAGAAAAATCCAAAGCAACTAGACCTAATCCGTTGGTCCCTCTTTAATATGAACAGGAGCCACATTAGGTCGAGGTAAACTTGTACCATCCTCCTCGCTTTATTCTCAATCCAGCCCGGACGTCGCTCATCGCATCTCGTTATATATAAATTGACGCGTGAGTCCTTGTCTCCTGCATTTTCGACATGAAGTTTCCCAAGGTATGATTCCATTGTCGCTATTCAGCCTTAAGAAGTCTTCATTTCTTGATTAGCTTACAAAGTTTATGAACAAAGTACATAATTTTTCTTGTAATAACCACTCATCCATATGGTTTTGATGTATTGATAGGGAAAAATTATTTAGATAAGCAGTTAAGCACTCCAAATTTCATCTTTTTGGGATGTTTTTATAGGATTCACAGAATATGTTTGTGGTTTTGATATAATCTTTTCTTGATCATTCTCATAGAAACTTAGATGATCTTGAAGAGAAAGGTTAGTGTTGGACGCGACCTGAGCTCAACCGGTTATCCTGTCCCCAAGTCTCGACTCGTTAATCTTAGTAAAAACCGGCTTTTGTAGCACTTCTGTCTGCTCAATGGGAAGGAAAATCAGTTGGTTCACTTGTGTGAAGAGACTTCTCATTCCTGAATCAAAACCAAAAGCCGAAGAGGTACATAAAAGTGGTTTTGGGCTATTCATTTGAGTTTCATTCACATAGGCATCTGTTATTGAATTCACCCAACTGGTAATCAAATTATGATCAGAAACCGAAGGGATGGAAATGGTGGTTTCGAAGGTTCAAGTTCAGACGAATTCCTGCACTCAAAGCGCCTGATCAGAAAAGACTGATAGAGGCAACAGAAGAGCAGAGAAAGCATGCTTTGGCTGTTGCTATTGCGACGGCTGCCGCAGCAGAGGCTGCCGTGGCTGCTGCAAATGCTGCGGCCGAAGTGGTCTGGATGACTAACATTCCTCGTCGATTTGAAAGGAAAAATCAAATTTCTGCTGCCATTAAAATTCAAAGTACTTACAGAGGACACCTTGTGAGTTATCCAAATTCTTGTTCTCTAATATTCATATTTGATTAAATGGCCTCTAACGCAAATAAATTGAGTTTAAAAAATGCTCTCTTGCCCACATGTTGACACCTTATCCTGCCAACCGACTAATGTGGACCAATGAAAAATAACAACCTCCGCCACCCACCCCCCCAAAAAAAACCAAAACCCGGTTGCCACATGTCCATCCCTTATTGGTCCACATCAATCAGTTGGTAGGATAAGCTGCCAATATGTGGGCAGGAAAAGAGGACTGAGTGAGTTAAGAACTTTTGCAGGCTAGGAAAGCACTAAATGCACTGAAGGGACTGGTGAAGCTTCAAGCTGTGATTCGAGGTGAGCTCGTGAGGCGCAGGGTAGTGAAGAATTTGAGGCGAATCTCATCATTGACAAAGGCACGATCGCAACAATATCAAATGGCTCCTCCAACTCTGAATCAAGATCATGATCACGACCAGAAGAAGCAAAGTTTAAGCTTACAGGAAATGATCAAATCTGAAGAACTGAAGGTATGTGACAAAGCCCAAATACTGGATTTTCTTGAAACCTGTGGAGACTCGAGTTAATAAGATTCTCGTCCAGTATTGTATACCAAATATATCATGGGGCTTATTATGTTAACTGGCAGCTTGAATGCAGCAGCCACAGCGGTTGGGATTTAAGCCTGTTTTCGAAGGAAGATATGGAAGACTTGTTATTAAGAAAGCAAGAAGCGATTGCCAAAAGAATTCGGATGAAACAATATTCGTTTTCCCACCGGGTAATTCAGATTGTTCTTAGAACCTTAGTGCTGATATGAACAACACAATTAGGATGATAAGTTTTTCTTTTCTCAGGAGAGAAGAAAGGACCTAACTCTGCAAGAATCAATAGCCCACACAGAGAGCAAAAGACAGTGGAGCCAAAAGGAAGGAACAGAGAAACCGAAGAGTTTACCTTACTCACACACTTCTGCAGGCGATTCGAATAGGTTAACCCTACTGAAGCTGAGAACTCCACGTAAACAAGAACTGATAGAAGAATTGAATTCACCATTTTCACTACCAAGAAGATCGTTCTGTCACATAAAACAGAAATCAATTGGAGACGAAGGCTCTTTACCAAACTCCCCAGTTTTCCCAACTTACATGGAGACCACGGAATCTGCTAAAGCTAAGTTGATCTCCATGAGCACGCCTAGGCAGCGGCTGAGGTTATCTGATACATACTCGGGTGAGCATTCTCCATACAAGGTTAGGCTTTCTTCATGGAGCTCGTTTCATGGAGAAACAAAGAACATCAATCAAAAGGCCAGTATTTATCACTAGCAACTCACAAGAATGAGAGAATCATCATTAAAGTTGTTTCTGACTAGACAGAGGATTACTCATGTAAATGTGTGCATATATACTGATAATCTTCCAAAATTTCATGTTTTGTTTTGAAGCTCCAAAGGTCGTTTGTGTGTTTTTTGAGGAAATTCTTTACCCCGTTGCCTTGCAAGAAATTTTGGTCGAGGAGTTCCTTCTTACTGATGGTGTGTTGATCTATTTCTTTCTCACTCTTTACCATCCTTGATGCAAGCAATTGTGCCTCCTCCCTTTCCGGGCATTGAACATTCAATAGATCATGCTGATATTTAACATTACTCTGAAAATGAATAATAGATAAAATTTTTGGTTTTATCAATTGTGCCTTTCACTTGTTATATTATGCCACTAATAATACTGTAATTGTAGTTTATCAACCCCGTTCTGGTGCTAGCTGATTGAGACCTTACGATGTCAATCGCTAACGTAAACAGGGACGCTGCAAATCCGGCACTTTTCTAGTACTTCATACTCAGTATTTCACCTTTCAGTTTAACACATGTATTTCAAACAACAGAGGAACTAATAAGATTATGTTTTATTTTTATTCATCTAAAATACTTTAAATTTTTTCCCAACGAAGATAACCGTTCATGTCTTTTATTAGTCTACCGCTAGATTATTCTCCTGGTGTTCACAGACTGGTAACTCACTACTAACGCCACGCCACATAAACAGATGTTATAACACCAGTAGTGCTTCATACCATTATTCTTTGAAGATAAGGGCTTCATGGTGCTTTATAATAGCATCAGTAGTGCTTCATTAGAGAGGTCATATCATTATTCTTTATGTAGCAACAAAGCTCAAATCACAAAAAAGCCAAAAAGAAAGAAATAAAAAGGGAAGCTAAATTCCTTTTACCCAATCTCATCTAGCACACCATGGATCATCCAGATGACGAAACCTCTACCAACACGTGATACTTCTAGCCGTGTTACGATAATAGAGTAGAAATTAAACAAGCTCAACTCATGGCACGGAGTCAATATAGAGTAAATATTCATGGTAATTCTATCTAACCAAAACAAAAATGATGAATACAGGGAAGTGAAAAAAAAATGACATTAATAACCTGTTGCTCTTAACATCCAAAATTAACAGAAAGACAGTTCATCAAATGCTAAACTCCAAAGCAGTTTTAATCTACAATCTATCGAGAAGGCTGTGTTTGAGCATCTCTCCAAAAGCTGAGTGACTAACTTGTAAGTGCGTCCAGAGAGAGCCTTGGTGTGGTCAATAAGTTGCTCATAACTGAAAAGAAGAAATATATCTATCATCACAGTTGAATTCAAAGTGTCAAAACCCATTGCAAAATAGTAAATACTTAAAACTAGAATTACCAGAGAGTAAATAAGGTTTGAACAATGCTTTAAGGGTCAAGTTGAAAATATATGGGGGTAAAGAACTAAACTAAAAACAGCCATGAATTAGGTTGCAAATTTCGAGTTAAACTTACACGTTGAGGTGATTGGGTTCCATCACAACAGTTCCCGTCTCCGAATCGATCTTGGCATCCAGTTTTGAGGTCCTTATAAGATTCACAATCCATCTTCCGATCTTCATAATTTAAATTCAGCTTCTCAGCTAGCACACTGATAAGAAGCCCCAGAATATTAATGCAAAGTAACGTGACGACTTCTATAAACTAAAACTAAAGAAATATCAAGATCAGCATGTTGAAAGAAATAAAGTTGCTGCAAAATGAATCTTGCATATATGTTCAACATATTAACCAAGGTGAACAAGAAGCCGAATGAATGGCTCTGGAATGTATTCACATAAGTAGTTGAAATTTGAAAAGCACATACCCCATGTCGATGCGCTGATGAATGCGGCAATATGTCTCAAACAAAAAAAGGCGAGCATTTTCAAGGAACTCATCTCTTAATGGTACAGTCGTAAAGCTACCCTCTTCCGTTCGCTTTCCAAGGAACGGGTCATTCAATATAACCTGCATGTAATATCAATGTTCAGAGGTGCATACTCAATATAACCTGCACATAATATCAATGCTCAGAGGTGCATATGCAAGGACAGATTAAAAAAATATGGCCTCTCTAGGCAGTGAGCTTCAGGATATATAGCAAAGATCAACAGATTTGCAATTAAAATGGGCATTTCAGGTCAAAATTAGGTGGTTTTAATCTGGAGAGAAAAGAAATAAGTCCTGACATGACATGGGAGAAGCTTTGCAGACTACATAGAGAACTGGACACGTAGTAACTTCTGGCGTGAATGACTGCAGCAAAGTATCTTATCTTCCCACAAATCTGTAACTATTCTTTTCTGTTTGGGGTTAGCAGGATAAGTCTGTTGGAGAAATCCTTATCAGAAAGCAGACTTTGTGATTAAATTTCTTTCTTATGAAAGGTGCCCGATCTATGAACATACTTAAAGTGTGTTTGATTTAGATTTTTGAGAATTTATTTTGTGAGAAAGTAAATTTTTAGGAGCATGTGGAGTTGAAAAGTAAGGAAAAGTTATGGATTTACATGTAAGATTATTTTAATGGATGAATGTGTGGTTGAAAATGAGTTTGAATGAGAATTGATTTTGTAGAATCTAAAAGCTTGTTTGAAGCTCTTTATTTGCTCTTTTTTGTAGAATTTATAAAGAGGAAAGAGGTAGAATGTGTATTGGGAATGTAAAAAGGTGTGAAATATGTGGTTATAATTGAGCAGTTGTCAAATAAGTGATAGGTAAAATTATAAATTTGACAGAAAAAGAGCAAATAAAGAGCATCAAACAAGCTCTAAATCAAACCAAAACTCATTAATTAATAGTGACCTGATCTAAGATCAGAAAATGGCATGTAACCACTGAACAAACATAAATAGAGTCATAAAACAGATGAAACTTATCTGACACATCTGGATGATAACTACATAGAAAATATAGCTAGCTTATTAGCATACGGTGTCCTTACTAATGAGCAATTAGGAACTTCTAATTAAGTGCCACTTCATGTAGTAGTTGTAATATAAGGACTGAAAATGTAGGTGAAGGAAAAGGTCATAAAACAAGCATGTGAATCAACACAATTGTGATTTGAGTACCAACACCAATGCATAGTCTATATCTACAATCATATATCTCAGCTAATACAGCAGATGGTATCTCCTAGACAAACTTATGACTCTGTCATTGTGGCAAGTATGTTTATAAAAGCAGAAAAAGAAAATATGCCTATTCAATTATCCCATACAAACCAAAAACATGATGAAGAATTTCCACTTCTATATGTCAACATTCGTGAAGATGCATTAACAAGGAAGGAAAAGAGTGGCAATTCAGATTTAAGAATCTTACTTCTTCACACACTTTCATCTTTTTTTGAGCCCCATCAAAGTCATAATTGACAAATACACACGCCAAAAACTCAGTGATGGGATCTTCATAAGAGTACTGCTCTTGCTGAATAACCTTTATAAATTCCTTAAATTGAGGCCGCCTCCTTTTGTTGACAATAAAGGCAGTTGCCAGGTAACGCAGGAGATGAGGAGCATTTGTTTGAATGGCATTCAAATACCTGAAATAGATGTACAATCATTTATAACCACACAAGGAATAGACGGAGAGGGTAAAACATGCATTGTCTTTATCTGAATATTTACTTCCTTTTCTCAATTTTCTGATATTGATGAGTGAATCCATAGTAGCAATAAAACGTAAAACAGATTTAGAAAACCATAAATATGATACTATGAGAAAACTAAAAAGTAACTAGCAAGAATATGATTTGATTTTCAACTCAATTAAAAGTATCAATTCCAGAGCCATACTTGTCCTGATTAAACAAATCAATCAGTTGTGTCCTTCCATTCTCATGGTTGAAGAAGATGAAGACGTGTGCTCTTCCGATCTCAAACTCCAATGCATAAGCCATATTCTGCTCTGAACTTGATTCAGAGGAGACGAGAAACTCTGCAAACCATGTAATATCAGTATTTTGAAAAGAAGTTACAATCAAGAACAAGTTAATAAAGTTGTAACATGGTTTAAAAGCAACCTTAGAGTCAATTGTTTCTTTCAAGCGGTTGAGTTCTTCGAGTGCAATGTCCCAATTTTGCATCAATATCTCAGCAGCTAGCTTTCCCCACGATGCACTCAAACTCCTTTCACTGTTCATGCAGAGATCTCTGTAGTGATACAAGTAATCAGCAGCACCAGAATAGTTTCCACATTCGAACTGAAATTTGGCATACTGATACAACGCCTCTATCTGCTCTGTACCAATCTAGATAACGAAATTATATTTGCTTAGTCAGGAGATGATTTAAGGAAAGAGATCACAAGAAGCTTTCCAACAATTCAACTATTCAGCAACCTAGTACACCAGTTCAGTTTTTAACCAGAATCAGCATAGCTCATTCATAAAAGAAACCGTACAAGAAAATAAGCAAATATTTTGCCTTATCAAAGTTTGATATCCATAGTTATATGGCCAAAGACGTCTTTTACATTTTTTAGCCTGTTATTTCATTGTAGTGGTATCAATTAGACAAACAGGATATCACTGCATAATAGACACGTTGACATTCCCTCATGCCACACATAAGATTTCATATGATCTAAACTAATATGAATCCTAACCTGATAGCGATCATTCAACATCTGAAGATTGTGCTGTTTCTCGGCCCTTAATTCTTGAACAGCATTTGGATTCTGCAGAAAAGTTAAGATAGGAGCTGCAGACTCCTCCAGTGATTTCAGCCTGGCCACCCTTCCGATCTCCTCAGCTCTCCTTTCCACCATCTCTACAGCAGCAAGAGGAAAAAGAAAGTTTAGAAATCAACTCAAACACAAAGCCTTCAAACACTGTAACTCAAGAAAATTTTAATCTGCGTCTTAGCAAAACATGGTGGACTTGGACTTGATTGAAGTGAATAGAAATGATGAATAATTTAACATGGAAGCAGATGCGCAATCCCCCATGTAAATGAAATTAACTATCTCATAATAAGTGAAAAACAGAAAAATGACTATATCTCCTCAGTTACTATAAAGTGTTAACATGCAAAAACACACAAGTTGTTTATTTTCATAAAAAATAAAAACCCCCAAAGTCCCAATTTCTCACATACGAGGGGGGCGGGAGGGGGAGAAACGAAACGAAACATAGAACACACTTCTCTCCACATGTATAAACATGCATATACGTCTTTTGATTCTAGTGTTTAAATTATTTTACCGTGGGGGACATCGTCTGTGTGGTAAAGCGACTTATGGATGTCCATGGCGTAATCGACCATGTTGGTGTGGTTGAGAAGCTCTATTTTCGCCTTCAAAATGTCCTCTTCTGCGTAAAGTCCCCTCTCCTGCAAGAACTCCAGCGGCGGGAACACCAGGTGCCTGTCCAGATGCGGCGCAATCCTAGGAGTCAAGTCGTACTTCGCCGCCATTGATTATACTCTTTCTGTCCAATCAATCGCCGGCAGCCGTGGCGGTGATGGTGGCGGCGGCGGTGGTGGAGGTAGAGGGTTTTGGTCTTGGTTTTTGGATTGGTCGATGGATCTGATGTAGGCAGGGTAATGCTACTAGGGTTTGATGATGTTTCTCTTATCTGCCATTTTGGGGCAATATTGTAAGCCACCCCAAACTATTAATATTCCTATTTGACTCCCTAAAAGTTTTTTTTTTTTTGGCTAATATTTTTTTATGGGAAGTTTTTACAAATTTTATTTAATTTTTTTTCCGATACACCATGTTATTTATTTAGTAATTATTTCACTTTAATCGTGTAATTTTATTGACAATATAATGTATATTACATATATATATTTTATATAAGAAAATATAATGTTTCAATTACTTTTCAACGAAGAAAGTCACCTATAATAATTTGGGAAAGACGAAAAAAAGAAACTATCTTAATGAGATGTGTAATTATACCTACACTACTCATTTTACTAAATACACCACATTTTTATTAATTTGAACATCTCTAATCTTTGCTTATTATAGTGTTTAAGCTCCTAAAAATTTCTACTACATTTTTTTCGCGAACTTTTGATTTAATTATCCTCTCATTTTCTTATTGGTCAAATACATTTAAAAATTTTGATTTGCGTAGCTTAAGATCATATAAAAATACATAGTTGTGTATAATTAGATATTACATTTTTTTTATTTAAAAATTTTAAGCAATTCTTGCAATGAGATTTTTGGAATCAAGATATGGTTTGCACAAGATATCATGATAATAACATATTAAAAATAAAAATATGACAAAAATAAGCTAATCATTGAAGTGTAAAGAATTAAAAACATAAAGGATGATGAATAAAATTAAAATGTGGTGTGGTTAGTCAAAAAAAGTGGTGTCAATATAACCACCCTAATGAGATGAAGGGAGCATCTATCATAACACCATCAACTTTCTTAACCCCTGGTATCATTCTTTTTTTTTTTTTTTTTTTTTGGCCTAAACCCTAACATCAAAAATTGGACACGCATCAATTTTATATTCAACCTTATAAAATAAAATTGTGGAAAAAAATGTGTTTTGTATAGATAGCGTCTTCCTCATTGTTGTTCCTTCCCTTAAAAGTATTCTTTCATGAGAATATATGTGATTTTAAATGTGTCGAATATTTTGTCAAATTATCTTATGTTTACCTCGTGGTTATTTTTTTCAATTTGCACATTTAGTATTTTTATAACTTGCTTGTGACTGTCAAAAGTTTCATGAGATTGTGAATATCGTCTCAACCCAGTTATATTGCAAATCAACAAAAGTCATAAAAAAAAAATGGAAGAGAGCAAGTAAGAAATGGTTAAAACATGTATAATTAATTAAACATTTAAGGATATCCTCTCTTTTCTATGTTCAAATATTTTTAGCTTTCATTTTTTCTTTTTTGAAATATTGAAATTTTTTTACTTTCATATTTTCTAAAATGTTTTTTTTTTCCAAAAATATGGAAATTCTTTTGTAAAGAAAACTAAAACAACGTTTTGTTATTTTGGATGTTTTTGGTGTTAAAAGTTGAAAATCCCAAAAGATGCGGGAAACAAATCGGATTTTTAGCAAATCTGAGCGTATATAAAAAAAAAGAAAGCATGTTGCCAATCAACAGCCCCTATAGCTTGGTGGTAGAGCGTCAGTCTTGTAAACCGAAGGCCAGTAGTTCAATCCTGCATGTGGGCAATTTTTCTTTCTTTTCCTTTTCATTTTTTTAATTTATTATTATTATTTTTTTTTGGCCCATAAAATAAGAGAAACATTAGTTGGGGACAAAGGCCTAAACTTTTTCTCTCTTCTTTTTCGTTTCAGTCCAAACAGAAACCTCTGTCACCTCCAATATTGTCTCCGAAAATATTTGTCTGCCAATTACTCCAATTCCCCTCTCTCTCCATTTCTTGCATTTATTTAGATTCCAATGTACGACTCTTCATTTTCATATATCTTTTCTAGGACTAGAACTATATGGACTAGGTGTAGCCGCCGGTTACTTACCCCACCTTCCGGCGGTTTCATTAAGAAACATCATGGGCAAGGCCATTATTTTTTCCATCTTCTTCATATTCTCTCTCTCTACCTGCTTTCTCAACGTCAATTCTGTCGATAACGAAGTTGGTACGATCATCTCCTCTCCCTCTCTCTCCACCACGCTAAACTTGTGAGGTGATATTGTTTTATGGATTACGAATGATTTCCATTTAAAGTGGTTGTTATAATACATGTTTTCCTGTTAACATGGTTTTCTTGAATAGAGAAATTTGTAATATCGTTTGATATCAACATTGTGTTTTTGTATTAAAATGACCACTCTCTCACAATCAATGGACCCAACGGTATTTTGGGGCCACTACCATTTTGGAATCCCTTTCTTGTTGCCTTTCTTGTGCACAACATTCATATAATCTTTACAGTTTTTATTTCTCTAGTTTCTATTGATTTGATGATTGGACATTGACAAATGTACCACGCAACTTGTATATATCACAATAAAGGAACTCCAATTAATGATCAATCTAGTTTGATGTTAGCTTCTTTATGAATAACAGATGAAGAATCCCCCTTCACTTACAAAGAATTAACACCAAAAGGGCCAGAGAGTTGGGGGAATTTGAATCCCAAGTGGAGAGTTTGTAAAAATGGGAAATTCCAGTCTCCAATTGATCTTCTCAATGAAAGAGTAAAAGTGGTACACAATTTGGGGCATTTGAAGAGAAAATATAAGCCAGCACCTGCAACAATCATAAACAGAGGACATGATATAATGGTAAGCCCCTTGTATCCCATGAATTTCACTTCACTTTAGGATCATCAAGAAGTACGTGACCTCATGACTTCCGTTCATTGTACTGTTCAATCTTATCTAATACTCTATACCAAATAATCTTGTTCCCCTTGGATCTTTTTACCAGGTGGCTTGGAAAGGAGACGCAGGGGGCATCAAAATAAACGGAACTGAGTACAAACTAAAGCAATGCCACTGGCATTCTCCATCCGAACACTCAATAAATGGACGAAAGTAAGTTCGTATTGTCTTTCATTTCTTAGAAAATAATTCGTTACTCAAAGATCTCTAAATCAAGTAATTTTAGATTGCTTGTTACATGCCTAAGGTTTACTTAACAAACTTTCTTATCAGCTATGATTTGGAGCTACACATGGTTCACAACAGCTCTAGTGGACAAATTGCAGTAATTGGAGTCCTCTACAAATATGGACAGCCGAATCCTTTCATCTCAAAGGTTAGTTTTTTCCTGTAACGTGTTTGTTATCTAGTACTAAACATAAGTGAATAGTATTATGAACTGCAATCTGTATCCTGTAGTTTCTGCATGGCATCAAGACGGTCGATCACAAAGGAATCGATTTGGGGGTTACAAACTCAAGAGAAATCAAATTTGGAAGCAGAAAATATTACAGATATTTGGGCTCCCTCACAGTTCCTCCATGCACAGAGGGTGTCATTTGGACAATAGTCAAAAAGGTCGGTCTAAATTATATATAACTTCTAGAATACTTTTCGAAACAAAAGTTAACTTAAAAGTAACATCTAAAAGTCTACTTGCTTTATAGGCAAGCACAGTTTCAAGGGAGCAAGCAAGAGCACTTAGGAATGCCGTCCATGATGTAAGTAAATATTCCAATTGAAGAAATTAAGATAATGTGCATGTTAGAAGATCTAATATTTCTTCAAGTATTTTGTAAGAGAAAATAGTTTATCGTTATTTCGCCGTCTACATCAATCAAATGCGGGTTTGTCTTATTTTAGGGGTTCGAGGACAATGCAAGGCCAACACAGAAATGGAAAGGAAGGACGGTTTCCATGTATAATCCAAAGAGCCCGTCAAGTTCTTAGTCGCTCTTCCGATCTCGTCATTTTGTTGATATTAGAAAGTCCGTATATTGGATTATAGTACTCCATTCATCTCTGTTTGTGAGGTGTGTTTGGGTAGGAGAAAAAATAAACATGCAATGAAAAGTAAATGATGATTTATTTCTCTCTTCTACGAAATTTCTGTGTTATTATTGTTCATGACTCTTGTAAATAGACGAGAATGTTCATGGCGTCCATTACGAGTAACTTGTATTCCGCCAAATAAGCAGAAAATCGACCTTGGAAGACTCGAGTTAATCCAGTCGCCATCTCACTTGTCATCTCGGACCACGTCCACTTTCATAGCAAAATGACCAGCACCTCTAACTCCCTCAAAAAACTCCCTCACGTACGACATCTTGTATCAAATCAAAACTAATAAAAGCGAAAATAATAGTGAAGTTTGTAATTTTGGGAAGGAATTAAATATTATAATTCAAAAGAATTTACAAAACTACAATGCCAAAACACATCCTACTTTCTTTAAAAAGGATAAAAATGGCAAAAAAAAAAAAAAGGAGTCCAAATATCCGACTTTTCTGAAAGTAATGCGCTGGTGTTGCTTGCTCGTGTCTGTGGGTCATCTTTTCTTTTATTATTATTTCAAAATAAACCTTTAGAATGTGTGAAAACTGAAAATGAATGGCTTTACTTTTTCAAAAAAAATGGAGAAAATGAATGGCTTAAAGAAAAAAAAAGAAAAAAGAAAAAAATGTGTATTACTTATGCCATGAAAATATATGCTGTAACCCTTAGGGATGCGATTCTAGTTAGAGAATTTACAAAACCATATAGAGCTCTCTAAAATAGACACAATTGTAATTATTGACGCAATCACACATTAACAAATGTGTAGGAAAAAAATTAAGTAGGTATAATGTATTAAAATAATCAACATATATATCACCATTGACAATACTAAAAACATTTTTTTGATGTGCATCATTCCAAGCCATTAAATTAAATAATGAATTCACAATATTTCATTATTTCATTCTTGACGTGAAGCTACTTTTATTTTTTTTCCTACATATATTTTGCCATTGCATTTTTATCCTACACCCTTCACATTTTTCATTTCATATTTAACAATTTAATTTTGACATTAAATACGGTTATGTTGCGAAATTTAATTGGTAGTAAAAGTTTGAGACAAATGGGAAGGGAGAATTGTTGTAAAAAGGGTGCCAAACTTGCAGGAATGTTCAATCACCAAAAAGTGTCATAGCATCATGAGACTAATGTGTCATAATACCAACATATCACCACACACTCAACTCATATCAGCCGCTAGGATTATGTCACATTTGTCTGATGCTAAAACATTTTAGATCGGAAGAGCACACGTCTGAACTAAAATTTGGCCCCCTTTCTCCCGAACACTAGATATGCTCTAAGATAACAAAAATCCACTTCTTACAAGGAGTTATGAGGTCAGGAACCCAAACTGTACAAGACAAATGCACATCAACAAAATAAGCATAAATAGTAACATACAACATAACAGTAGAAATTCATCTCCCTACATAATTGCAAACCGTAGACCATACATAGTGTAATGTACTACCAAATACTATAGCAAATGGAATGACAGCGATCTCCTTTAATTTAACACACGGAGATCGCACCAAACTAAAAGAGCAAGGGAGACATGAAAAGGAGACATTATTAGGTGACATTCTCATGTGGCACACATTCATTAGGTGATGATTACATGACTACTTTTTCATCATCCGATACAAGTGTGCCACATGAGAATCTCACTTAATAATGTCCCATTTTCATGTCCCCTTAGAATTTTTCAAACCAAAATGGAAGCCAAGTGTGCAATCTCTATGCAATGAGGAACGGCAGAATAGTCAACATGAAGGATTCGTAGGTGAAGGTGGCTGAACCGGTGTAAGCAGTATCCTTCTCCTTGAATTTTTCAGTCAGTCCCTGCAAAGGACATAATATATCGTTGTAAACTATACACACTCCCAAGGTGTCAAGAAGGCAAAGACTGCACTACAAACATTAAGAAGGAAGAAAACCAAAGAGATCAGTATAAATTAGTGTACCTTGACAGTGAGGCAGCACCTGATCATGAAAAAAACGTTGCATCATAAGATTCATACATAATATGGAGTGAAAGAAAATTAGGTTAACAGTACACTCAATAGTCATCCGAAACATACTCGATGAAATTATCATACTCAATAGCCTTGGTTTTTCCACCGCTTTTATCAAACTTGGAGACTAGAAGATCCAACAACCCAGGCGATACTGAATATCCAAGGCTGAGGAGAGCCTCCCTCAACTCTGATGCGTCAATTTTGCCACTTCTGTCCCTGTCAAATCTCTCAAAAATTCCCTAAACAATTAACAGAGTGATCAGTTCTGCCACATGATAAGAACGCTAATCTGTGTCATGTACAATAGAGACGACTAGAAAGCAGTTAAGAGTACTAAGTATGGAACATGAAGCAAAGGATATAGAACTAAAATAACAATAATTTCAACTTACCCTCCAATCTTGGAGGCTATAGAAAACTTGAGTGAATTCCTTGGGACCTATTTCAGTATATAACAGCAAATCAGATCAAGAATCACAAGAAACAATCATGAAACAATTCATCAAGGGAAAAAAAATCATCAAATTGTTATATAATCACTCATTAGAGCTTATTTTTCCTGAATGAACTTTTATCATTACAAAATAATTTATAATTTCTTAATTTTTACAATACTCTAATTCAAATTGCTAGATGATCATTCATTAGAGTAGATTTTCTGTGAATGCACTTTTATTACGCTAATTCAGATAGCCATGAGAGTAAAGGAAATTCTATGATGGATTAACGAAGCATGAATCTCTCTTAAAGGAATCAATCGATTCTTTTCCAATTGGCTGGAGAGTAGCTACTATGAAGTTACACGCTAGAGCTGCAAATTTCCAATTTGGTTGTGGAAATACCTATGCATCTTTCAACAAAGAAGGAGAACAGAAGAAAGGCAGTCTACCTACCCCACAGTGACACAGATCAACCTCCCTAACAAATCACAACTTCAGAAGGTCAAAGCACTTCCATTAAAATTATTCATAGTAAGGTAATCATACATCATATCATATGAAGTCCTTTGGCACCCTCAATTTTCTAATTTTAGGTGACCTATTTTAGTTACTAACAACCACACTCAACTGCCAATGTTACATATTCCTTTCATGCATCTGATTCGCACATCAGATGTCCAATTTGCAAACTCTGGGCCCACCGCACAGTGAAAAGGATATGGACAAGCAAATTTGGGGGAATGTAATTTGATGGTAGAATATGACAAATGAGCTGATCTACGAGTTATTAGGTAGCTCAAGTAATTTTCTACATGACAACACTGATACGACCAAAAAGATATTTATACTTTTTCATTAAGACCAATTCTTGATTATGCCAAGATTTTGAATTCCTTAATCCTCAAGACTTTACACCTAGCAGCAATGTCATTTATTTTTAATAATAATGATATTACAAATCAGAACTGATCGGGTCAACCAAGCATGTCCAGAAAAAAATTATACTTCAAGTAGGTAGGTGGATAGTAAAAATGTGTGAGAAAAAGTAATAGGGAGTTGAAGCTTACACAAAACGAATGGATAAAAATGTTATTGGACCTGCTTGAAGTTTTATCCCAAAATTGCAGATACACAAAACTGGGCAGTTCAATGAAAATCTTTCGGGGGAAAAAAAATTGAAAAGATGAACAAAGGGGTAATGAGATCATCTTCGTTCCAAACGTATTTGGGAAGCATTACCAGTTGGAAGACTGCTGTAAACGAGTTTTAGCTTCCTTTTCTACTTAAAAAAAAAAAAAGTACCCGGGACAGTGTTTTAATTCAAAGAGAGTAAAGTTTTGGAAAAAATTAAGGTGCTTCACACACCACCTGACCATCTCTACTTCCAGAACTGCTAATCTTCCCTGCTAGACTTTAACACAAATACTAACCTCTATTTCCCCAATCCATCGCTAACCACTCCAATTCCCATAGACAAAGAAAACGACAAGTACTACCCAGCTAGCGTGTGGTACTTTCTGCTTTACCAGTCGAACTTCGCATTCCAATAAAAGAGTTTACACGACGCTCTTCCGATCTCAAATGAAACAACTCTCTTTTCCATCTTATGCAAAAACAAATTGACCAAATGAATTGGCGGAGATAGCACATAGAATTATACAGGATACGCCGCGTAAACACAAATCACAGAGTGCCTTCTTTTCCCCTCGAATATCGGTGAGATCGGAAGAGCACACGTCTGATGGAATTAAACACAGTAACACACCACAAAGAGAGCGAAGCACGCATACCGATCTTTCTGGTAGTAGTGTTAGTGAAAAGATACATAAGAAGATGAACGGTCCTTATACTAAAACTCTGATTATACGAGGACAGAGCGCGCTGGAGCTCCTTGTCATCTATGAGCCCGCTTCCATCCTGATCGGCGACTTGGAAGCAAACAATCACGTTGGGATCAGTACCAGGCGGGAAAGCAGAGGGCAAAAGCGTAGAGAACGGGCTGCTTCCATAAGGAGCGGAAGGCGGTGGAGCAGGGTAACCGCCGCCGTACGGCGGATGTGCACCGTATGGAGCGGAGGGCATGGAGTGTGCATGGGGGTTGTCTTTTGGGGGTTTGTGGGGAGGAGCTGAGGGGGCGGAGTATGGCGTTCCGACGGGTGCGTATGGGGAGGACTGGCCGTGAGGTGGTGGAGGGCTGCCGTAAGGGCGGAAGAATACGGCTGAGATGGCAGAGGAGCACCATAGGGGTAGCCGGAAGGGTTATTTTGGTGACCTGACATGTTTCACTTTTGTGTAAGAGCGCGTGTGGAAAATTTCTCTGTCGATATGGATATTCATAGGCGGAATTTGTTTTATGGGCTCGGAACTAAGCTATATTTCTAAGTTTGCCACTGAAGGAGATCCAGGTAACAGTAATGATTGACCGTAAAATGGTAATTTGAGGAAGTCAAGGGGGCATAAACAGAAATTCAAGGTTGGAGAATAGGGGGTATGCTCCACGTTTCAACGTCTCTCTCCCCAATGGGTAGTCTAAGTTTTGGGTGGTGTAAATAAGAGAGATAGAGATAAAATTGATTATTTTAATTGAATATTGGTGAAAAGAGGTGAAGAAAAACAGAGACGAAAAAGTGAAAAAGAGGAGAGTGATAGATAGAAATTCAAAAATAATGATAAAATAATAGTATTGAAGTCTTGGATGAAGGTCTAGATTTAGACCTTACACGGGATACAAGGGAGGAAATGTGAGGAAAAAGTTGTGTAAATGAGAGAAAACTAATTAAAAGAAAAAGGAAATTAAAATAAAATAGGAAACATGTTTGACCGTTTAAATTTTTTGTGTGTGTCTCTCTTAGAAGACTTTGATAAATGACCATGAGCATTGAAGATGCTCTAATAGATAGCTGCGTGGGTGGGTAGAGATATCACTAATCATCACTATCACAAATATATAAAAGTGGGGATATGTGTAAAACATTTACTTTTTCATTTTGTCCTTAACTTTTTCTTTTAATACCAACAATGTCCTTGTAGTAATTGTGTAATTATTTTTTATTTAAAATCTTAGTAAATGACATCTTAATTATACTTGAAAAGTTCCATCAAATATAGGTTATAAAACTTAATTTATATGATTGTCGATCATTGTTTAGTAGGAATACGTCTGAAAAGAAAACCTTCTCGGAGATATTTAAATTTTAAAGTGATTTATTTGTTTATATTTAAATAATATATACTATGTATGAAATTATTAATTAATTAATAATTATAAATTTATAGTTTTATGGTGTGTAATAATTATATCATAAGTTTAAATGTAATTAAATACAACACCATAAGTACCCAATTAATCCAAAGATAGTTATTCCTTTGCGTTAGATTTTTTTCAGGTATTGGATGTTAACATGATCAATAATTAAAATTTTTTTTTACTACGTGTGTATAATTCTACGTTATCAAATACTCGTGCTATTTAAACAAAAAGATATACAAAAAGTTAAACAAACTTGACATATGACATTATTCTATTTTTCAACATCACATCATATCACTTCACTTTTAAATCAATGACAATTACATTGGTCGTATGTATATTTTGTCTAACCCTTTGTCTCATTTGTTGTTATTCACGTGGGTAAACTACCGGATATTTTACAAGATAATAATACTCCCTCCGACTCTCGAAAATGATCAAAAGTTTCTCATGAATCCAGCAACCTACACATTGGTCCTTAAAATTTTCTAAGGAAAATGATCAGGCTCTATTGATGTCTCACATTGCACTCATATAATAAAAGCAACCCCAAAGCCACATGAGGCTGCTTTTAGGGCTGTTTTTATTAGATGAGTGTCATGTAAGATATCAGACTCTAAAAATATAGCATGATCAATTTTCTTGAGAAAATTTGATTAGTCCTTATGTAAAAAGACAATTGTATATATGCGTTCAGATCAAAATGGTTGCTGATGATGCACCACGTAGGAGACATTAGATGCATCATACCTACTTATTCTCCTTTTCTCTTTAAATTGGAGGCTTATTTTCGTTTGTCCGAAATTATAATTCAATCTCTTATGTGTTTGGTATTTTTGAGAATTGATTATGTGACAAAAAAATGGTTTTTGATAGAATGTGTATATACTTTAAAAAGTGAGGAAATGTTATGAAACTATGTATAAAATTATTTTAGTAAATAAATGTGTATTTAAAAATGAATTTAAAATTGATTTTGAAAAATACAAATCAAACACGATTTAAATGTATAATTGTCTTCTCATTTGTTTTAATATAACACTATTTAACGCACTTTGTCAGTATCAACAAAAATTATTGGAATAATAAATACTCGTACTGTCCCACAAAAAATATATTAGTACTTCACACGTGCTTTGCACGAGAAAATTGATTCCAATGGAAAGAAATTAAATGTAATATATTAACAAAATAACTGCTTATGCTTCAAAGATTCAAAATAATGGAAGTAATGACTAATTCAAATTACTCAATTTGAGCTCGTCAAATATTTTATATTTTTTATTCCGTAATGTAGCAAATGTTGAATAAATAATACACTCGGCTAGAATAAAAGAAAAACATGGACTCTATTATTGCCATCAAAAGCAACTGATAATAAGGATGTTGCATTCTTATCATCAGTACAAATTCATCCTGAGGAGAGTTATAAGAAGAAGGTTTACAAGCCAAATAAGATCATTAATCAGTAGCACAGCTAATTTATACTACATTGCAATAAATGCCAAAGTATTATGTTTCCTTTGACTATTTGTTTTATTAGTAACTTCAAGTATAATAATATAATTATTATCTCACTAATAAATGATACACCTGCTTGACACATGGAAATGTTTCTATAAATTTTGTCATGTTTTTTTGTAAGCATTCACAGTGGATGTATTTTTCCCCGAAGAATTATAGATGTCAAGGCAATGATTGATTGGAAATTGTCCTTGCCAAAAAAAAAAAAAAATCTTATTCATATTCATGGAAGAAGGAACTAAAGCCAATTGATTGCATCTATAGATTGGTAGTATAATGGAAGCTAATTTCATGGCAGAAAAATGGAAAAAACCAATCATTACCATAAAAAAATTATAATTAAAACCGAAAAAAAAAAGGAATGAAAGTGTTACCACTAGAGTCACAACATATTTTAGGCGGGAAAACAAAGAAAGACACTTCACTGCCTTTATATATAGAGAGAGATATATATGTATCATTTTTTTCATCCGTCTCATTAAGATAAGTCACTTTCCTTTTAAAGTGTAATTGGAATCTTAGTTTTCTTTAAATACCACATATTTAATGCATATTATTATTAAGGAAATATAATTATTGAAGTGCAATAATTAATAAATAAAAGAGTATATTAAGAAAATAATCATACACTTTACCTTTCCAGTAACATTAATTGAACATTTCTTCTTCTTTTTTTTTTTTTTAAAAGAGAAATTTTCTTATTGTGTGTGAAAATCGGAACGTGTCTATCTTTGTTGGATGGTTGACGTACTAAATGCACATTCCATCTCCTAACATCATCTACATTGGATATGTTAAATCACCTTTTTAGTATTATGTGTTATAAAAATGATCACGGAACAGTTTTGCCAACCCTATGTGCAAATGTATCTTTTTGTCATTAAAACTTTAAAACAAGGTTGAACATTTTATGAACTAAAAAGTCATATTCGTACATATCAAGTCACCTAAAAAGTAAGCAAGTAAGGCAAAGAAGTATTTTTCCACTAAAAAATGAGAGACGCTGTTTTTCCTTACTCACTCGCATACTTTTTTTTTAAAGAAAAATTACTTCATTCATTGCTTGGACCACATAATAGTGGTGAAATAAATAGCGGAATACAATCAAACTAACGTCAAGCCACTGGCGACTCAATTGCAAAAGATGCTAAACAATTCACCACGACATTTTCTGAGCGAGGGAGATGTGTACCAAAAGAACATCCCACTGAGTGCAAAAGATGCAAGACTTGTCAGAATAGAGGGCTTAACACCCCAGTTGCATCGGGGTTGCAAAGTCCTTAGACCACCTTCACAGCAACCACCCGGAATTCACGAAGAGACAACACCTCTTCCCCAGCAAACGCAAGCCATATCATAAAGCAAAAGTCTCTGACATCTCCACTGAGAACATGCCCTCCAATCGGAAAGTAAATGCGCCAATCACACTTCTCTCGACATCCCAAATAACACCCTGAGATCCACCGTCGTTTCCCTCACAGCGGCATCCGTCTCTAAAATAAAATCACCCACAGCTGTGAGACCATCCCCCCATCTACATCTGCACTCAGCCCGCCTCGCCCTCTCAAATATTCCGGCAATTCCAAATTCCCCCGACCCACCTATTGTACCAGCCTCCTATAATTGCCATGATATGCATCTTTCATAGCTTTCCACAATGGCCATAATATCATACATGTGGATTCCTTTAAGCTTTGATCCGG
>CAVNYN010270582.1:0-21248 GCA_963692815.1 Nyctanthes arbor-tristis | reverse complement strand
CACATGATGGATTTTATTGCTTATGGCTGATGGGACTTTAGTATTGAATGCAAAGTGATAGCCACTTGCCCCACACATGACTTAAGTAGTCATTAGTCAAAACGTAAAGGTCAAATCCCAGTTGACATGACTCATAGGTCATTCTATGGGCCCAGCATTAAATGTATATAATCATCGTCCCCATGCAATTAGAAAACATGCATTATAAATAAAGGCAAACGAAGCTGAAAAAGGGGGAGACCCAAAAAATATCATTCTACGTGTCTTTGGCATATTTACTATCTTCCATTTATTGCAAACATTCCTTACCTTTAAACATTCCTTACCTTTACTATCTTGTTTGTTGAGTTGAAGGCTGAATTTGATATCAACAAAGAAAAACACACTACACCCCAACTAATGTACAAACAGACATTATGAACATATATGGAGTCAACATAACATATGAAAAATCATGGAGGGGGCGAGAAAAATCACCAACAATAGTCTGTGGTAACCCAACACAATCTTATCAGAAACTACTAGTATACTTATATATGCTGGAAAAATCAAACCCCAGATCTGTGGCTAGAATTGAAAAAGATGACAACAACATATTCAGATATCTCTTCTTAGCTTTGGCAGCCTCAAGACCAGGTTGGGAGCATTGTAGACCGGTCATTGTTCCTCTACCCCAATAGCTTTTCCTCTCTTCTTCTTCTTTCCTCTATGGATCTCACTTTTTACAGCCTTTTGTTCATGAATTATTCTCTCAATCATGATGATGCACACTCTTCTCCTCTTAATCTCCAGCTAACCTACACCAACCATTAAACACCAAACCTTGGATGATCTAAACCCCATTTTGGTATCATTTTGGCGCCTTTTTTTGGGAAATTCAAACAATAAGTCATCATTTTCTTTTGGTTGAGATTCAATCTAAAGCAAAAAGCTGAAAAATCAGACCAAAAAAGGATGCATTGCTAGAAATTAGAATAACAATTTTGGAGCTATAGAGGATCATAAATGGATGCTGCGTTTTTTTTCATTCAGATAAGTAACTGATTTCAAATCTTCACTAGCAAATCTTGTGTTACTGTGTACTTCGATTCAAACTCAGTGCTAGCAGTTCGATTGTTGTTTTCTATTTATTTAGTTGAGATTTATAAATATAAAGCTGTATGAATTTTAGTATACAACTCTTCCTACCGAATGCATTAGTTGTTTTATGCTTCTTAAAGTGGGAATCATGAAGGATGAGATTGTCTCGGAATGTTTTAGTCTTAGGTCGCTTACGCTAATCACTACTAGAAATCAGACTTCCAGTGACCAGAATTTTCTGACGGACTCTTATCAGTTACAATTTATAACCACAATATCAATTGGTCATTGTAGATTCTAACCAATGGGTATGGCCGTCGAAATTTTGCGACGGCTTGGACATGTCGTTGGAAGTTCCGATGGATAATAAAAATTTCGTTATAATTTCCCATGGCACTAGGACTATCTGTCAATTATTCAAACGGAATAAAGTTGCCATCGAAATGTGCAACGGCTTTTTTTCCCCGTTGGTAGTACCAACGGAAGATTCCAACGGCACTGGTTGCCGTTAGTGATACTGACGGAAATTTCCAATTGACAAGTGGCTGCCGTCGGAATTTCCAACAGTAAAAGTCCATCCGTTGGAAATTTCCAACGGCACAAGTCCATCCGTCTGAAATATATTTCTCAAAAATATTTTAATTCTTCTTTTTAATTCTTGAAATTTTTCCTTCTTTACAATATAATAAATGTTGTTAATTAAAACTTTTTTCAATGAATTTAAAAATTTTTTTTATTATCCTTACCCTTTTCCATGCCCCATTTTATCAAATAAATGTTTAATTTTAATATGCGCAATGTTATTGCTAAAAATATATTCGATATATCAGCCGACATAATATTCGAAATTTAAATTTATTCTAAATTTATTCTAAATTTAAAAACCAACAACAGACACAAACAAAAATCTCACAACGGACATCGTTAATGTAGAATAGAAGTAATCATTAAATATAGAATCACAGTATGCATAATGATAGTTATATTTATGGGATTTAGAAGGTATATGAGTAGTAGTTATCCTCTCCAATTATTGTTGGATACATGTACAACATACTCTGTTCACACAAGACCATATAATTATCTTATTAAGTTATTTAGTAGTTAACACTTAAAATAACGGCCATAAATAAATTTTTTATTAATTATTGGTTTTTAGAAAAAATCACATAAATCACATTTTTAGTAATCGAAAAAAATTTAGTAGACAACCTTTTTTAATTTTTTGGTTTTAATTAAAACAATGAACATTACGATCTAGAAAACTAGTATTAAAAACATTACTTTAATAATAAATGTTAAATTAAATAATATTTTAAAAGGAAAAGTCATTATCCTTAAATTCGGAAGATTATACTTTATATATTTTTTGAGGCAACACACACACAAAGATGTCAGCTGGTGCAGTGAGTGGAGCCTTTCCATCCAAGGTGAAGGGCCAGGGTTCAAAACACCACAGCCGTAGTCGGGTGGGGCATCGGGCTCGGGTTGGGGTGGCGGGTCGGGTGTATATTCGGGTCGGGTCCAAACATAGGGTTAATGGGCTGTGGTTCAATTAAAATAATTTTAAAAAATTCCGTCTGAATTTTGCGACGGAAAATTTTTTTCTGTCAAAATTTCCAAAGGACGTGGTTCTTCCGTCGGAAGTTCCAACGGAAGTGCTTACAATGAAAATACCTGCGGAAGTTGAAGGCTATGAGAACTTGCAATGGATGCTAAGAATCCGTCGCTGACTTTTAGCGACCAGCAAATCAGCGACCTATATTCCAACCGCCGACCACCACCGCTGAAGGTTTTTACCGGCGGATTTTTCCTTTTTAGCAACGGAAATTTTCGTCACTGAAACCCTGATTTCTAGTAGTGAATCGTGTCTCTATTTCATTTTATTATTCCCTTGGAAAGTAGTCACTTGTTATAATGTGAACTGGTTTGATATATAATTTCTAATCGTTTCTAGCTTTTGATTGTCTTTGAAAAGATTTGTTTCCAATAGAGTAACTTCGACAATGGGCACCTGGGTGAGATTTGAATACTTTTTTTGAGTCTTTATTCATTATTGTTTTTGCATTGTTGCTAATTGTTTTTGTAATTCTCTACTTCTTTCTAGTTTAGGTATCAGTTGCAACTACGTTGCTAAAACTATTTGCTAGAAATTATGGGATAGAGTTGAAACATCTTATGAGTCAATTGGGATGAATTGAGATCTTGATTGATAGAGTCTGGGAGAAGTTATGCCTCTAGGGGAAGGAGAAATGGTCACTGAGATCATGTTGGAGTTGAAGGTAAATTTAACTCAGCAAGTACTGATCGAGTGAATTCGAATTGGACTCGGTATCAAACAATGAAGGACTGGCACCGG
This sequence comes from Nyctanthes arbor-tristis, assembly GCA_963692815.1. Lineage (NCBI taxonomy): Eukaryota > Viridiplantae > Streptophyta > Magnoliopsida > Lamiales > Oleaceae > Nyctanthes > Nyctanthes arbor-tristis. The sequence goes on along the minus strand of CAVNYN010270582.1, from coordinate 17,809 downwards.
GTGATCAGCAAAATGTTCAGGCGAAGATCACTACCAGGTTAGTGAGTAAAGATCCAAAAGCAACGGAAGCTTGCACTAACGACATGAGTCAAAAAGCGATCTACCTTAGCCATATGAGTAAAGAACTACCAACAATATGATGAATAAAGATGACCGGTGATGTGGATAGGAGGTGATCCAATACTAACTTCACTTCTTTCTCGAGGAATTAGTTGATGGATTGAATACACCGGGAGATAGAGATGAAATCACTCTTGGGAAAAGTTGTCAAATAATGCTTTTGTGGTTTGATACATCTAAAGATCACTACAGGAAATGGGACGTATAGAAGTGACCTCTATAGAGGCGACATCAAAGTCGCTGCTGTAGAACCAATATATATATATATATATATAGTTTGCTGGTGTTTTTGCAGTGACAGAATGTTGGCAATTGAGTAAGACCTACAGGCTTTAATATATAAACATGAATTTATGTCATTGCAGCAAACTAATTCATTGCCCTTATAAGTATACGCCTATAGGCATGCATGACTAAAGACACATGGCAATATGTCAATCCTATAGGCAGATGACTTGGGCCAGATATAGTAAGGGTGACTTGGGACGTCCCTATACATTGTTTTCTCCCTTCTATAGACAATCACTATTTAAAAGTTTTAGAACTTAATACGCGGGTACTCAGTATCAGGCTTAAATTCAACTACACTCCAGAGTTTTTTCTTCCTCCAACTTTTTATAGTCTTTCACTTCCCTCTCAATCTTTCTAACTGGTCTCCACCATAAACTACGAATTGTCTCTCACAGTAAAAGGAAGCAAACGACAGTGTCTTGCAAGAAAAGAAAGCAGTCGATACCTCTATGCGAAGAACATAGTTGACCTTCTCATAATCTATACAAAACACAATTGGCATTTCTGAAGACAAATCTTGCAAGCATCTCTTACAGTGAAAGAAACGATTCCCTGGACATTCTATGCACTACTTCCTTCAAAATTTGTTCAATTTATTTTTCTTTTTTACTTTCTACTGTGATTGGTAAAGTTAGGGCTTTATGACGATATGATTTTGAGGCCATAATGTTAGTAAAATTGGGGCTTTTTCACAGTCTTATTTTTAGGGCTATGTGATAATCTATATTAGATAGAGATGTCCTAAGTTCTCTGAAAAGCACTTGGGAACGATTTAAATGCCTGCTTGCAGGTTTGAGTATAAGTTTAAGCATTGGTTATTATTAGTTTCTGTTATTCTTTCGTGAAAAAAGGAACGAAAACAATATCTTCCAAGGGCATGAGAGGATAGATGTTCTAAGTTGTCCATTATGTATTATCTTATAATAATGGAACTTTCATTTGTGAGGTTAAACTTTTTGATCTTCGAGTGCTTTATGTTGGTTTGTAATTGATTAAAGTTTTACAGGATTTTCAAATTATGCTTTGACAAATTTGAAGTAATTAATTCACCCATTATACAAATTATTGCTGCAAACTGACTGACAAATTTGAAGCAAATAATTCACTCATTATACAAATTATTGCTGCAAACTGACTATACTACTTGGGAGAACTTGGTATTCCCAGGTGTTGGTAGACAACTCTATTGAAAGAATTTCACTACTACAAAATTTGACCCCCAAAAAAAAAAATGAGAATACACACATCGGTTCTTTGAAAAAACGCCTAAATACAATGCGGTGGCAATTTTGAAATGAATTCCATTAGTATACCCATTGGTTCCTAAGAGGAACCAACATGTATAATGTAAAAGAACTATAGGCGTCGGTTGCTAGTTGGCAACTGACGCCTATGCCTTACAATACACGCAAGTTCTTCTTAGGAACCGACTTGTATTCCTAATAAAAATGTTATTCATCAGACCTCACTCTACTTTATTGATGTCACTCTACTTTATTGTTCCCTTATCAGCCTTCTCTCTCCCTCATATCTCTCACTCTACTTTATTGTTTCCTTATCTTCTCTCTCCCTCCTATCTCTTTGAGAATTTTTGTGTGTGTATAATGGAGAATTCTCTACATCAAAATGCCGGACCACCGACCACACAGTAGCCATTGGGGTGTTGATGGTATGCACGATGGAGGAGCAGCATTGATTCAGTACCACAGTGTAGGTATGGTGGTGCAAAACGCAGTCCGAGAAGGAGACATCGCTGGGAACTGGCATGACCCATGTGGGCTTGGCTTATCTCTGGTAGAAATTCGAGGTGGCGAAATCTCTGGCGGTGGTGCCACCATGGCTTATTGGTTTGCTCCTCTGAAGCTGAAGCGAAGAAGGCATTTTCTTAGCAAAAACCGCTGGTTTTTCTCAGTTTCTTCGATCTGTAGGTACCACTCCAAAAATGGGAATGAATGGAAAATTAGTGATGGGATTTGATGTGTTTATATGTATATATATAATCCCAATTCGTCTGTGCATATAGAATAGCGAATAAAAATTAGAGAGAGTGCAATGAAATTTTTGTCTACTTGTAATAGTTTGATCTTTGTTCTTTCCTTCCTTGGAGCTCTAAATATTTTGACCCTAATCACTTGAATGGTGTCAGAAGCTGTATAATCTGTTGATGTGTTGGTTTTTGGTTACGATTTTGGCAATGTCTGACTATATCAAAGGCTACCAGTGCACAAGTTGAGTCATCGGAGGTTGCACATGATGTTGCCGGAACTATGTATAAAGCCTTTTGGTATTCGGTTTTGTCCCCCCCAATCAGTCTTAATAGATTAATTTTGTTATGGATTTTCAGTCGAGGGAATTTGTGCAGTAAATCTTCTATTCTTTCCAGTAAATTTGAATTTTAAATTTTGAGTTTTGAATCCCAGTGGGTTAGAGTTACATTGGCTAATAGATCTAGAGATGAAGAAGAGAAAAAAAATAGGCGTCGGTTGTAAAGGAGGAACCGACCTTTACAATCGATGCCTAAAGTTGACTTTAAGCATTGGTTCCTCATTTACAACCGATGCCTATTGTCTATTTTATTTATTTATTTATTTTTATACTGGCTTTAGGCGTCAGTTTTTTTTTTTTAAACAACCGATGCCTATTGTTACCTTTAGGCATTGGCCAATAACCGACGCGTATACCTTTACAATATGTGTCATTGACATAAGCATTGCCGTCAAAACCAACACGTATTCATCATTACGACCGACGCCTATTGTGCTTTTCTGTAGTAGTGTTTTAGGATATTTAGATAAGTCTGCCAAGCGCTGATTAAATTTGCTTAATGTCTTGCAGTATCTCATTAAACGTATTTTTGTTCTTAGTTATGAAATGCCAAGCGTGAATGTGTTAAAAATTGTGTTAGGCTGTTAGCGTAACTCATATTAGAGTAAGCATCCACGGTTAGCCATCATTTTCTTTGAGATGGGAAATGTAAGATTTCTTGAGGATGTTGAGTTGGGAGGAGAAAACATAAAGAGTGTTGTATTTAAAAAGAATGTATGACTGGAACAGGTTTCTATTCCTATTACTATTCAAGAAATAGTTCTAGATAACAAAGTTTAGATTTTTGTTCTTGACGTAGCTTCGAATCAAGACAACAGTGAAATCCTTTATCGATCTCCACTAAGGCTCGGCATCAGATTAAGAAACCTGAAAACCCGACCTGCCTGACCCGCTATGGGTGGGGTTGAGTCAGGTTAAGGGGAAAACGGGTTGGTCATGGATCTAGTCGAGTTCAGGGTCAAGTGGCAGTGAACCCGAGTAACTGGACCTAGAAAACCCCACACTATACCAAATTCCTATCTCCACTCTCCAAAACTCTCTTTCCTTCTTCGCAACTGTTGCTGGCATGTGCTTTTAGTTCTTTTTATTAAACAATTACATTATTTGTAACATCTCGGTGATGATATGGTGGTAAATGGAAGATGAATGGATTTTTTTATGATGCTTTTGATGGTGAAAGGGAGATGAAAATTGGAAATGTGAAAATCACTATAGGGTTGGAGTACAAGACTTTGCAGCTTATATTTATCCAAAAGATTGGGACATCGCTGAATCAGATTTCGATTTACTTGGTCGACTGTTGGATGACCAGTGGCGAACTCCCATAACTGCAAAGGTCGACTTTGGGTTAATTTGTCACTAGAAGGATTGTTTTTTCTAAGAGTCCCCACCAGCAGCAGCGTTGGCGATGAAGGAAGAAGAGTGGAAGACCCAGTATAGTCATTTCAACAATTACTCAAGTACACAATTTACTCTTTTTAGAGGATACACACAGACACACTCTCGAACCTAGCCCCTAAATTCCTCCACTACCGATCTGCCACCTCTTCCCTTAGATCTGCCACTACTGCAGTTGCTACTGCCGCCATTGCTGCTGCGCTGCCCTTGCTGCTGATGTCCTTTTATTTTTTTCATATTGGGCCTATTGCAGTTTTGGGCCAGCAAACCGCCAAAAACTGGCCCAAGAAAAAATTCATATTGCCTTTGATAACTATATACCATGTGAGATTAAATGTGTAACTAGTTACAGTACCTGTGCAACTTACTAAAATATATTATTAGATAGTTAAACATACTCTGTATAAAATATAAAAACATAAGTATACATTAATTAAATTAATAAAATCGATAGACTTAGTAATCGTAACGTTCATAATCGTTTAAAAGACAATATATATTATTACATATAATCCTTCGTACATTTGTATAATAATGGAAAAAATACTTGTTACCGGCCTTATTTTAAAAAATATTAATAAAACTAAGAAATTCAAGAAAAAATATAAAATACATTAAAAAATTCAAATAACATTAAACTCACCAATATACACGGTAGATATGATGAATTAATGAATTATGATAGATTAGAATTTGTTTTAAAATTGAAATTTCAAATTTGGTATTTTAATTTATTGGTGAAAAAAATTAACAAACAAAACAAATGGGCAAAATGCTTAAGGTTTAGTTGTTAAATCCAAAGGTCACAGGTTCAAGTCTTCTTTGAGTTCTTTCACAAAAATTTTTGTTAAAAAGAAAAGAAACAGTTACCGCAAAATTTACCAAATAAAAAAAGTGGGGAAATCACGATACAAAAGGTACTGAGGCTTAAGTGGATTAATTAATATATATATATATATATAGATTGATTATCTAGGGTCATCAAACTATCGAAATTCAGTAGCATATATATATATATATACACACTTAAAGAGAGGATATTTCCTCTCTTTATTTTTCGGCCTAAAGTCTCCTTCTAATTTTGTTATTGATCTTGGCCCTTTATTTTAACTAATTACCTCAGCCTTTGATTTTTTTTCTTTTTTAAATTATTTTTTATGTCATAGTAATTAATTAATTAATTAATTACTGGGATTTAACATTTTCCTTTTCATTTTGCAGACATTTTATCTCTGAATAGTTGTCTCTCCACCGAATCCTTGATTTGATTCCCACAAATCATGCAACTGCTGTTTAAGTCTTTTCATTCTTACACCGATTTGGCCTTCAAAAAAACGACCTTAGCTTCCTTCTTTCGCCGGTTTGGATGGCAGATCGTCTTCATTTCTAGAAAATGATCTACTGCTATAGCATATACCCTAATCATGCTATTTTCTATTCAATCAATTATATTTGTAAGTGAATTTTACTGGGTAGCAAAAATACATCTAATCATGATTGTGTTCAAACAAATCTTTCTAATTGAATTAATAGATTTGTACAAGCTTAGTTTGTCAAAACCATCAAACTTATCTATATCGAGTTAGTTATTATAGATCACCCTACATATGGTGTGATTATCCTTATGAATAATTGAAACTTGCTGTAAATAATTAAATATTTAATAAACGAATATTCTATCCCCAAACCCTAGATATGTTACCATTTTACACCTGAAACCTTAGCTTTATATATATAAATCGGGGTCTCTGCTTTTCATTGTAACACACAATTCTTAAGTTTTCCATCTATTTTTTTGTCTATTTTTCTTTCTTTTTCCTTCTATTTCATAACACGTTATCAGCATGATAACTCAAAATTCTTTTTAAACCATGACATTTTGTTTACTTACTTTGATTCTTTCTTATTAGATTAGCGTGGAGTTTTTTTACATGCACATATACAAATTCAAAATCAATTTTTGTTATAAGATGTGGGTATCTTTTCTTCCAAAACTACTATTAAATTGATTAATTACCTACCACATGCAGTAATTTTCATGGCGCATATGTAATACGTATGAAATCAAATTCGTGTTTGATTTTATATTCTCTTTTTCTAATTAGCTTATATATTTAATTAACGTATCATCTTATGGGAATCGTCTGCCAATTTAATGATAATATAGTTTGTGAGATGTTCATGGAATGATCTGCCAATTTAATGGTATGATTGTTTCTAATTTAGCCAATGAATGATTTACCAATTTAATGGTAAGTTTGATTCCAGTTTGAGCAAATGAATAATCTTTCAATTTAGTGATAAGATTATTCTTAATTTATATAACTATAATGATAGATTTGCGAGTTGAAAATTTTTGTTTTACCATGGATTGCTAAGATTCAGTTTCAATGAATTTTTAGCTTTCAATAGTTGTATGTGATTAAGTTTTTAACAATACGAAAAGAGATCATGAATGTTATCTTGATTGATTCTCTTTCTTGAAATACTTGTGGCGGTCAATTGCTAATTAATGGGAATATAGAAGTCACTATTTGTCTTGCTTATTTTTATCATTATAGCCACAACATGACTACTATAGATCCATGCATCGTATTTCCTACGTTGTTTATTGGACATAGTCATGTATTTGCACATGATTTATCCATTTATATTAGATTTAATATGATGATTGATTAATCTCATATGAATTATTGTGTACGACTTCATATAGTTCTTGAAGAACTAGAAGTGCATCTGATTAAATATTCTAGAAGAATATGAGTGGCTACAAAAGCCCTGAGATGTGTTGATAATTATGGTTTCTTGAAAAAACATAGTTTGCAATTTTAATCTCAAAGATTAAATTGACAAAACATCTTTTTGTGTTTACTGAAAGAATCACAATTTTATATCATAGTAAAATATTCTAACAAGATATAATTCGCTTCAAAAAGCAAGATAAGATGTATTTGTGTTGTGGTTTCCTGAAAAAACTACAATACTTGAAATTCTAGAAGAATATCTTATTGTTTATTCCCAAAGAAGCATAATTTTTATTTCTGTCTCTTATTGTTTTTATTCCATTATATTTTCTGTTCTGCAATTTACATTAGATATACCTGTTTATTTATTTGTTAAATTGTTATTGTACATATAATAAATTAGATCTAATTGGTTGTTACTTCTGAAGTAGTACAACTTATAATATAATAATTGTTCTTAAAGAACAATATTTGCATATCAATATATTCATAAGAATATTTAATTATTATTTTTGAAATAGTAACAACTCACATGAACCGTGGATATTATTCCTGAAGAGTAGTTGATGTATGAATCTAAATCTTATATGCACATATTACCTTTGAAAAAGTATATTACCATAAATATTTCATGAGAATATAGAATCCTAATGATTCTATAATTTGAATTGATTAATCTCTTAGATGAAATCTTGAAAATTTTAGATTAATATTCATGGATTATTTTAATAAAGATCCGTATATTTTACCATAGAAGATTTTATTGTACCCGTGAAGAAAGAAATTTGAACAATATTGCAAGTGAATTTATATCATACATATATATAATATTGTTTAGGAAATGATATAGATATTGTTTTAAATGAGATCTTGAAGATTTCATAATAAAAATTATAAATCAAGTTAGCAAAATCTCATATATTTTATTGAATTGGAAGTTCAACAATTATTGAAAGCTCCAGAGAACTAATTTGTGTAGTTTCTGTCTTAATTCGTATTATGGAAAATTAGTACAAAGCCAATTATATTAAATTAGAAGTTTAATGGTGATATATTGATTAGCATAGCTAGTCAAACCATCCCAGCCTATAATGATGAAAATATTGAGGATTGTTGGGAGAACTAGAAGATTATCCACTTAAATGATTCTCATATGCTACATATTCTCAAAGCAAAACGATTGCTAATTATCATTAGCTAAATTTGGTATTGTATTCCAAAGATTTCTGGAAAATATTTAGAGTGAACTCTATAGGCCCACTCACCCTTCATGTAGACTTTTTAGATATTTATAATTTGAATCTACTAGAGGTCACATGTGTCAGATTACTCATAACCCAAGGTTTATGAGATTATTTGCTTAATTGATTGATAATGAGCAAAGTTTCAAATATAAAATAAAGACATTTATGTCTTGCTAGTGAACTTTATCCCAAAATTTTATTAATGATTTATATCTTAGTTGGGATACTTGATTGCCTATGTTGCAGCAAGACCATTGGGTATGCATCAAGTTATTGCTACTCCATTAATTGAGAATAATATTTTCTATTTAAGTGAAAAACTGGTATTTCACTTGCAGTATTATTATAATTTGCCAAATATAAAATTTATAATATGATACCCTTTTATAGTTGGGGTACAGATAGAAGTCTTCCTTTGTTAAAGGTTATAAATGCGATTTATGTATAATTGCGCCACCATAGAATTGAGATGGATATTTTTGAATGCTGAGAATATACGTTCAAGTTTGAAACGTCTACGTAACATTTATTTTTCATCGCCGAAAGATGATATGTTATGACATGATTTGTCGATTGATGATTCATTTGCAAAATCTTCTCAGCATTAGGGGGAGAAATTAATATTTGGTAACAGTTGGATGAAATGCACTTTATAATACTCGCACGGTATAGTGCAAACCAGAAGTTTGCAAGTTAATATGCATTTCAATTTATTTACTAAAGTATGATTACCAAATTCTCTTTTACCAAGCTTAAGTGCTCCAGCTTGGCTTAATTTAAAATCATACATAATGTGATCCATTAATGGCATGCCTGAAAAATAATGTTAGTTGATTCCAAAATAAACATCGCTATGTCGAAAAACAAAGCAAATAATTGTGATAGTCTTACTGAGGCATAATACTTCCTAAGAGTATATAGACATAACTAATCATTAAACCTCACGAAGGTTTACGTACCTGAAATTAGTTGAATAAAGAGATCTCAATAAGTTATGTCTTTTCTTGAATTATATGTAATCGAATAAAAAAATGTTAATGAGCTCATTGATTGTGAGGATGATGAATTAATTCTTCATCAGATATTTAATAACGTGGAATATTGGCCAAAACAAATAGATGCAATCTAGTAGATTGCTATATGTTAAGACCAACAATCAAGCTATTTGAAGATATATACATATATATATTTATATATACACACACACCATGTCAAATATGTACCTATGTGGAAATATCATTAAATATGTGGTGGTACAATTGAATGAAATTACATTCAATTAGAAAATATATGAAAAAGGTAATATTGTGACAGACAATATCTTTGCCTATAATGTGGCTCTTGATATCATGCATGAGGATGAGAATCCTGAACCACAGTTTATTAAAGATTATGAGCAAAGAAACGATTGACCAAAATGGAAAGAAGCCATACAGGCTAAGTTGAATTCTTTGGAAAAAAAGAAAAGTTTTTGGACATGTAGACCCAAATATATAATTTGTGTTGGATACAAGTGGGTTTTTGTGAGGAAAAAAATGAGAAAGATGAAATTACGAGATACAAGGCTCGACTAGTGGCACAAGGTTTTTCACAGAGACCTAGAATAGATTATGAGGAGACATATTCTCCTGTGTATGCCATAGCATTCAGATATTTGATTAGTTTAATTGTCTCACAAAAGTTAAAAATGAAACTTATGGATACAGTAACTGTCTATCTTTACAGCTCACTTGATAGTGACATTTATATGAAAATCCCTGAAGAGATCGGAAGACTGCCAGAGGTAAGTGATTCATTCACTAAAATTATGTTCTCAGTTAAATTAGAAAAATCACTCTATCGATTAAAACAATCTGGACTGATGTGGTATAACCATCTGAGTGAATATTTGTTGAAAGAGGGATATCAAAATGATGACATTTGCCCATGTGCTTTTATAAAGAAAATTGATGTTGGATTTGCAATAGTAACAGTTTATGTAGATGATTTAGGTCTTATAGGAACTCCTGAAGAGCTCGATAGAACTGCTAAATATTTAAAAACTGAATTTGAAATAAAAGTTTTGGGGAAAACTAAATTTTGTCTTAGTTTACAGATTGAACATCTTTCAAAAGAATTATTTGTTCATCAGTCTACATACACAATAAAAGTTTTACAAATGTTCTATATGGATAAAGCACATCCATTGACATCTTCAATGGTTGTTCGATCACTCGGTGTAGGTAAAGTTCCTTTTTGTCCACTTGTAAATAGGGAAAAGATTCTTGGTCCTGAAGTACCATATCTTAGTGTAATTAGAGTATTGACATATCTTGTAAATTGCACTCGACCCTTTTTCTATAAATCTCCTTGCTAGATATAGTTCTGTACCAACTCAAAGACATTAGAATAATGTTAAACATATTCTTCGCTACCTTAAAGGTACCATAGACTTGGGATTATTTTATTCACAAAACACGGGTTCTTCTTTAGTTGGCTATGCAGATGCAGGTTATGTCTCTGATCCACATAAAGCTAAGTCACAAATAGGATATGTCTTTACTCGTGGAGGAATAACTATATGCCTATATCATTGGAGATCTGTGAAGCAAACCTTGACAGCAACATCTTCAAATCGCTCAGAAATTATTACAATCCATGAAGCAAGTCGTGAATGTGCATGGCTTAGAAACATGACACATCATATTCAGACATTATGTGGAATAGGTCCAACAATATTGTTTGAAGATAATGCAGCTTGTATTACACAAAGGAGGCTTCATCAAAGAGGATAGGATGAAACACATATCTCCAAAGTTTTTCTACATACATGAACTTTAAAAAAGTAGGGACGTCGACATTCAACAAATATGTTCAAGTGATAATGTAGCTTATTTATTCACAAAAGCGTGACCAACTTCTACATTCAATAAATTGGTCTATAAGATCAGAATGTGTCGACTTGGAGATCTTCAGTGATTGACATCAGGGGAAGTAGCTGTACTGTTTTTCCTTTGACCAAGTTTTGTCCCAGTGGGTTTTCCTGGTAAGGTTTTAATGAAGCAGCATTTTATTACTCCAAATATTCGTTATATATTGTACTCTTTTTTCCTTGAGTTTGTACTTTTTTTCCCACTGGGTTTTTGTCAAACAAAGGTTTTTAACGATACAGCTAAATGTATAGATAGTCATTCAAAGAGAAATATTGTAAATAATTAAATATTTGGTAAATGACTATCCTATCCCCACAAACCCTAGATATGTTATCATTGTACCCCTGAAACCCTAGCTTTGTATCTATAAATATGGCTCTCTACTTCTTATTGTAAACAGACAATTCTTGAGTTTTCTCTCTAGTTTTCTGTCTATTTTTCTTTATTTTTCCTTCTATTTCATAACAAAACCCTAATTTTTGAAACTACAATCCTAATTTAGCTAAAACACTTTATTGCCATTTTTAATATAATTTAATTAGCCTAGATTATTCATATTCCAATTGAAAGTGAATTCGCAGGCCTTTTTCCCGTATCCTAATTAATAATTACAATGTTTTGCATATTTATAACTTTATAATAGTATTGTATCAATGTATATACGCTAATACACTAACTGACCGTATAAAGAACATAATGCCTTTGATTTCTTTCATACTTTATATATGAAGTTTATAATAATATATGTTTCTTAACTAATTTCCATGTAAAATTATTCTAAGATAAAATACATATACTTTCTTTTTGTATAAAGTTAAATTTATTTTTGTATATATATTTGTACATGGTCATAAACTACTTAAAGTCGGCACTATATAGAACTATATTTAATTTCTTTAGCACGGTTTTATTATTGAATGGAAACAAATACAACTAATAATATAAATATCAATCCTATATTATTAAGCACGTGTTTCTATATATAGTTTGCTCCAATCCTAAACAATATAACACAATGATCATATATGTATATATAGATAATTATGCATGATTATATGCGATCAGACACACTTCCCTTATCTTTATTAAGATTTCCAAATATATATGGTTACACTCCTAATTTATATTAAACACCGCACTAATATTTATCTAAACGTAAGTATTATTTACATTTAATTTAACATTAATCCCTATTTTTCTTATTCTAAGGCACCGTGTCCAGATTTCGTTTTTTTCATTGCATCAACGTTGAAGGCAACTATGAATTGGAGCACGACCAATTGTTCCAGGCGAGCCTTTTCGATGCTATGTTATCCGGCCAAGACAAAGTAACTGGTATGCTTGTTTTGAAGTATCTTCCAAATGCAGTTGCCATTATTTTAGTAGTATTTTGTAGTGGATTGTACATCACTTCTTGGCAGCTATTTACTAAACAATTTGTATTAATTTTCAGGAATGAACCCTTGCCTTGACTCCATCTTATGATGTTGCCATGAACTGGAATTTATATTGAAGAGGGTGGCCGGAGTTCGTTGACATTGATTGCAGACGGCTGTGGTTTGCAATCTTATTGAACCATATTTGTTTTACTCTGTCATCCACTGTGGGTGCCCATCCTCGATTTTTTATATATTTATCTTTAATTAATACCTTGCAATAAAAAGGAGAAAAAATTAAAATACATACATTAGCACCGTCAATGTGTTCGATATATGTTCTTCATTCCATGTATTATGTTTGTCATAAGTTCTAATAACAGGTGTAATCTACAGGTTCCTTTATGTTTTTTTATTATTTACTTTTAATTTAAGCATTTGTTTCATGAATTCACTTATGGGAATTATATCATGTTGCAGTAATTTTCAATAATTCATTTGCATTACACATTGATAGTATTAACTCCATTAATTTTGTAAAGAATTTTAAATGATTAACTTTATATAGGTTGAAATTTTACATGACTGTTTCCATTCGTGACATTAACAAATAATTTTTTAAATTCATTGTAACTTTGTCATAACCATAGTATTCTAAAATTTTGTTTTGAAAAGGCAGTCCCTCCCTCTACTTTTTTTTTTAATTTTTTATGCATCTTTACAATCATCATGAGTTTGGATAATTCATTGAATGCCAATGTACATGGATACAATTTTTAAAGCTTATATTTGCTATGAGTTTGGATAATTCATACGAGTGTTTAGCATATTCAGTTTGATTTTGTTTCAACGTTATTTGATATCAATCATACGTCATTATAAGCAATCCAAGCTGAATTAATTTTAAATAAATGATTTCCTCTAATATTAAACCAGTTTGTTTATATTCCTTAAATTTTATAGAATATATGATATAGATTATTACTCGGAAAATAGAAGTTCTTAATTTAAATTTTATTTGTTATACTTTTGCCTAACATTACTTATCTTCGAAAATGGCAACTTAAATAATTTATTCTTAATTTTAACTACATATACTAACCAATTGTCTGTACTTGACTTATCACAAACATACATTATTATGATTTAAAATTTCTTATTTATACTAACGTTAAATTCAGTAATTAAAGAGAATTAATTTATTAAACTGCTATTCACTTATCTCTAACAAAATTTAAACACCATAAATAAAAGATATAATTAATTTCTTAAATTGCTATTCACTTATCTTTACCATAATTTAAACACCCTAAATAAAAGATTTAATTGATTCTTAATTTTTTCTTACTACATATCCTCTCATATAAAGGACATCTTATAGTTATCTTTTTTAATATAATCCAATTTACAGGCACCCTAATATACATCTGAGTAAATTTAGGAACCTTGCCCTTCGGTGGCAATAAGTTGCCAATCTTGTGATGATTCTCTTCGTTCAATTTAAAAATAGGTGGTGCAGTTCCAGTATTTAAGCTCTTATCAAGCTTTCAACCCATTGAAATAAAGGAGAACATGCTGTTGTAAGAATGCAGATTCCCAACAAAATTTTTACTCGTCTAATCTCCAGCAAACAAAAAATTACTAAGAACTATAGGAGGATTCTTCATTTTGGGAAGCACCACTTTTCCATGCATGCAACACAATGAAAATTTTGGGTGCATAGTATTGAAGTGCTTCAATGTGCGCTAAGCAGACCAAAATAAAGCATCACAATGTCACACACACAAATAGGACACCACTATCATAATACACTACATTAAAAATAAATAGTATAAGAACAATATAATAAGTTTCCAACAATAGCTAAAGCTTCCAATATTAGTATTAATTTATCCAGTAAAAGAAGAACTAACCATCCGGTGCCAAATTAGCACATTCAACATCCTCATCAGTAAGTTCACTATCTTCATCAGTAAAAAGACCGTCATTCGCGCCACTTATGTCACACTCAACTATACGTGGAAAAAGTACAAACGATAAATTATAAAGAAAAAATATGGCATAATACAATTATTAAACAACGAAATAAATAAAAGAGAAATGATTTAAGAAAATTAAATTAAAATAATATATGTAAACATAATTTTGTAATAAATACTCAAACGTGTCAGAAGCAGGGCAACTCTCCCGAACACCTTGAACGTTGCTCGGACTCGCAACGTCGCAGCAGGGGTCTCTTGAAATAACTAGTTAGATGATGAACTTGGCATTGTGCGAACAATATTAGTAGTATTGCGATCAAGCATCTCTAAGTTGAGTCCAATAGTGCTAATATTAGAGTCAGCAGACAAAAGCGTGGAACCAACAACTACAATAAAAAATAAAAATATGCACAAAACAAAACAATAATTAAATGACAAAACAATAAAATATTAGACAGACAATAAAAACTTACCATTTGTCACGTCTGATAAAGGGGTATTTAATTTGCATAGTTGTGTGAAGAACGATTAAATAAACTATTGGATGAAAAAACATTATGAGACGAAGTAGACGACGGACCACATGTCTGTTTATTAGCGCGTCTGACCCATGAACTAAAAAAAGGGAGAAATATTAAGTATTACGAAAAACACAGTCTACTAATAAAATATACACAACAAAAGTAAACAATATAATGAATGTTAAATTAACCAATGAAATAGTTTTACCTAAGTTTTCATCACGCGGTCTTCCACGTCTGCCTGATATCACTGTACTTTTAGTCAATTTCCTCATTTAGAATAACAATCAGGACGCACTAAGTAGAAAATAGCAATAGAATAATTTTATGTGAGACTATCACAAATATGACACCAAAATATAAATCCAATTATTAGTAATCAACGACAATAATAGTCGCGAAAAACAATCTTGAAACACTCAAAGTTATCAAATAGAGAAGTAAAATAATTAATACGAAAGCCAACAATTACCACAATAATAAACAAAAGTCAATTAATATAATATAATACATTACAATATAAATGCACATTAACATAAATAAATACGAATGAAAAAATTTTGAAGAATATAATATATTACATTACAACATAAATACAAACTAACATAAATAAATACGAACGAAAAAATTTTGAAAGAATTAATTGAATTAAGAAGAAATAATTAATTAAATTTCACGTAAACAATCTCTTTTAAACATCAACAAACAAACAAATCTAATTATAAAAAATTAAGTAGAAAATAAAACGGAAGCATAATTATGGAAGATTTATTATATTACTTAAGCTATCAAATAGAAGAACATACCTATAGATGAAAGGTTCAATGATTTTATCCCAATGAACAGCTCCTAGAGAAGAACAACTTAAATGAATTCAATACAAAGATCAACATAAATAAACTCCAGTATTTAAATAACAATGTCTTGAATTACCAAGTAGAAAGTGAGGAAATAAGCATATTACATATATAAGCATTACAAGATAAAATTAATTTAAAAAGATTCTTGGAGATAATTATACCAAAGATAGATTAAAAAATATATATACATATATATATATATATCGGATTCACTTATCTAAAAGTAGGAGATTAATTTTGCAAAATGATAAAGTAGATTGGAAAAAAATAAAGGTTAATTAATTAAATTAATTACCTTATCCGAAGAACATATCAATGGATAACTTAAGATTAACTAAAACTACAAAATTATAAATATGGTAAAGATATTATGTAAGTGTATATGCACAAACAAAGTAGGTAAATATCCATATATAGATATATAAATAGGTATGTATATTACTAAATCAATGGAATCAGTGAACAGTTAGGAGATAATAATTAGTTCCATATGTTTGATTTATTAGTTCCATACATTTGATTAGTTCTATGATGAATCACCAAACGGGCATTATCCAAAAAGAAAATTAAATTACTAAAAGAAGATCGAGCAAAAAATAACATGGCTTCAATGTCGGGTACATTGAAATGAATCAGAGAAATTAAAGCAGAAAAGTAGAACATTTTATTAAAGAATAAAGGTAGAACATTTCACTTCGTTAAAAAGTTTGTACATAACTATTAACAAAAAAAACGTACATATTACAATGGGTTCCCCAAAAAAAAAAAAAAAAAATATATATATATATATATGTACACTAAGTATCCATAAGCTGTGCACCTGTGGGCAATCGACCAGCAACCAAGTATTAATCCTGCAAGAAAAGGGAAAGGAGAAAAAGGGAAAGAAAAAAACAGAGAAAAAGGAAAACAAAACAGAAAAAGAACCAGGCAAATATAGAATACGGGAAAAAACATCTTAAAAAAATTAAATAAGTTCTACCATACACACAAAAAAGCTCATTCACCAATATGATCAAACATGAAGCAAAATAACCATCCAATCATTCAAAACTTCCACACGGGAGAAAAACCAACCAATTAATAAATGTAATGGGAAAAATATAAAAATAAGCAGAGAATGTATAATGCACCCCATGTACATCAAAAACAGACAATAAATTCAGCAAACTTAAAAAATGTTTGAAAAATCATCAATTCTTAAGTGTTTATAAAGTAAATTTCCATGGACTATGGCTTCTCAACTTTTATGACTTTTTGTAGCTTGTTGGAGGAACACTGGGTTGAAGGCAGAGCATTTGAGTTATAGGCATCACCATCCAACGGCCTTGTCATTGGGGTAGAGCGCATCATCGACATCCAAAACAGACTCATCAACCTATAAAAGCATTAAGCATTAAAAAATTTTCAAAAAGAAAAGAAATTGGAAATAGAACAATTAAAGTTCAACCAAAAAATATAGCTAAAGATAAAGAATACACTTCACGGTGACTTTGGGAGAATGATCACAGGGCCCGTCAACCAACAGAGCCAAATCCATTTCAGAGTCCGATTCCTTATTCACAAAAAAAAAAGGTAAAAAAAACAAATGAGCAATACTAGTCAGTCAACTAATCAAGCACGAGTTAGGTAATAATTTCTATTTAACCTCATGAACATCCTCAGAAGCACAGACATACTTCAGACTCTGGTCATCAAAATCGATAACCTTCAAAACTGAAAACTGCCTGTCATATTCAGAGTCAACTCTTATTCTACACTGCAACCTAATCAATAGCCTCTTCTCATTCAACTTATTTATACCCTAAGTGTCAAGCCATAGTCAACGACCTCCATGTCAAACATCTGGCCCACCAGACCACAAGCTGGCAGCCCATCAGTACGGGCCCCATGATCCAACACTTTGCGACCTTGACGAGCTCAAGGTCGACAGGCTGCAGGTTTCGACCTCCATAATCCAAGTCACTCGCGTAGCGTCCTGATATATCTTTGCATGTACAATTCCGCAAGGTCAGCACTCAAGGCCACTCGTCTGA